>JASANE010020705.1:0-10483 GCA_030248225.1 Trileptium ribeirensis | reverse complement strand
CATATTAATAAGCCTTCAGTGGCAATAACTTCGATATATAATTGCTGCTGGTGCTCCTGTACTGTGAACATTTTTATCATGTACCTTTACTGGTTACAGTGGTTTAGACGGAACGCGATAAGTATATAAATCAATGCTAACATTTATGACTTTCGTATAGTTAGCTGTATTTGACTCAAGCTTTTACTGAGCATATATCGGTTCTGCGACATTTGGATATTGTTGAGGTCATCCCTATATTCAGATAAACTTACGAAATAAGGTATAAACATTTTTCTTACCAGAATCGACCAAATATTGTCATATTGTCTATATCTCTTATCATTTATTTATAAAGAATACTACGACTAGTTTTAAGGTGCAACTATGTATAATTGATATCTATTAAATTTATTGGTTTCATCGCAGCTATTTAGGGTTTCGATCTGCTGATGAATATTTAAAAACAGTCTCTCTAAACCTAGCGCAGCATCTGCTATATATTGTTGTATATATAGTCCCAACAATCATTGAGCCTTTATTGAGCTAATTAGCAAATATATATACAGCTTCACAGAAATGAATCCGTAATACTGTTTTGCAGTAAACATGTAGTCCCGTAGTTGTGCGTTTCACTACATTTGGCTATATCTAAACGGAACGTGCGACACCGACGGTCTAACCTAATTTCTATTCATTTTTGAATTATTTCCGACTACAGTTGGCTTTTTAGTCATATTTGCTTAACCTTAACAGCAGCGCTTAACCCCCATGAGACTTGGATGCTTCTCGGAGTAGGAGGAGAGCCGACCATCTGCTCTGGCTGGTAGCCGACCCTTTTCATGAGCCTACGTCTGCCCCACCTCACTCACGAAAAATTTAAAACAATTGGGAAAAATCCAGGGAAAATACAGAAAAATTGGGGCAAGAGGGCACAAATCGGGAGAAAATTGGCAAAAATCGGAGGAAAACTGGCAGAAATTATAAAACGTTATGAATTCCAAAAAATTTGAAAAATTTATCCCCCTTGATGACCTCCTTCCCCGCCGACCGGCTGATCCAACTGAAGGACCAGCTATATCAACTGGGTCCTTAAACCTCTTAAACCTCGTGCATGTATGACCTATTATAGTGCGCTAAGTTTGAGATTAAAATACGCAATATTTGTATCAAATCAACAGCTTTATAGAAAAGAAGGATAACTCTGAATACTATTTCACTACAAAGAGATAGTCCCCTTAATTGCACCATTTACTACTTTTAGCTGTATCCTAGGTGAAGGTTGGGACACCGACGGTCTAAACGAATTTCTACTCGCTTCTAGATTATAAATTGTGGTGGTTAATATAATGGTAAGTTTATTGCATATAGCTTAGCTGCAGTAAAATTCTGATTTTTGTTTTACTTATGGTTTTCGTTTGTCTCTTTTTTCAATTATCATTATCAAGTCTAATATTATTATTATCATTATTATCATACTCACGGTAGTTGGGAATTAGCCGACCTAGGCACTTGGCAATATTATTGCTCGGCTAGGTTGCATGATTTTGTCAGATATCCGGTCTTTTGTTTGTGCATATATTTTGGTTTTTCGAATAAAATTCGTTATCCAATCTTCAGGGTAGTTGGGATTGGCCGGCCAATTTTGCTTAGCATATATTGTAATATATACAAGAAAACTGTATTACAAAAGCGCTACGATTTAAAATAATTTGAGCTTATACCAATTTTAGCTTATAACACTTACAAAAAGAGAACTTTTCCAATGTTTAAACTTCCGATTGTTAAAGTTAAGTGTTCCATTTTTCCGACCTCCTTCTACCATTACAGGCTTAAGTTTTCCCCAATTGCTGCCTACTTCAACAAGCTGTATTTTTTATATTTAGATTTGTGTAAACAATTGGCATAGTTTTTTATGTCAATACGCACAATTTTTCTTTTAACTAGTATATATGCTATTCGATCTAGGTGTGCAAAATATAGGTATATATATATTGTATCTCAAATTTTTATATAATGGTTAAAATACTTAGAGATTTCTACATTTGATGCGTGAAAATATCATAACTAAGGTCACCCTATGCCCTCTCTTCCCCTAGCAGTATAAATCTCTACAAATAGGATAGCTACAGATAAGAATATGACTTTGATGTCGTAAGTGCGACGCTGATCATGACAATCCGTATATTATATTTAAGGGATACAAACACACTTTTTTACTATATATTTCAAATTGTTTAAACTGTATATTATATATTTAAGGGTATTAAGGGTATTTAAGTATTAAATTGTTTGAACGGTATTGTTTCGAATTTTAATAAAATTTATTGTTGACAGACACTTAATTCAAATAATATATACATAAAGTTGAAGCCGATCCTGAATCAAGTATATATTGTAACGTTTTTACTATGATCTCTTTAATAAAAAACCACACATATTTTCCAAAATTGTTGTATATTTAGCAGCGACATACATGACGGCTAAACTGCGATTTTGAAGCCCGACTGATCAGAGGGACCTCCAGAAGTAGAAACCGCACATATTTTCCAAATTTGTGGTGTATTTAGCAGTGACATACATGCAGGCTAAGCTGCGATTTTGAGGCCCGACTAATCAGAGAGACCTCCAGTAGTAGAAACCACACATATTTTCCAAATTTGTTGTATATTTAGTAGCGACATACATGTACGCTAAACTGCGATTTGGAGGCCCGACTGATCAGAGAGACCTCCAGAAGTAGAAACCACACATATTTTCCAAATTTGTTGTATATTTAGCAGCGACATACATGCAGGCTAAACCGCGATTTTGAGGCCCGACTGATCAGAGAGACCTCCACAAGTTATACATAGATCTGATACCAGTGTAAAATGAGTATTTCAAATGTAATATTGCTTGTGAGTTATATAAGCCTATATTTAATTTTTACCACATTCGTCGACATTGTTTTCGACTTTTATCAGGGGCCAGTATCATCCCAGAACCGGAATTTCGAACCGTTCATTATTAATTATTACTACCTTGATATTTCCGCAAATAGCCTTTTAATTTAGGTTCAAAAGCATCAATGTGTTTATTACATCAGATCATTTTCATATTGTTGGCTTTTGTTTAACTCTGTTATTGGGTGAGGCAGACAGGATACTGCCGTAAAATTTGAATTTTATATATAATCGTTTAACCCAGCTGTCCACATATAATACTAAAGTTATAGTAATTACCAGAAAATAACAGCCAAAGTCTACAGATATGCACAGCTTTAAAGCATTGATAAATAAATTTGTCCTATTAGCTTAGTATTTTGGCTGTTTATGCCATTCAATATAGCTACTTCGTTGCGCACCTTCAACCGCTATTATAATCATAATTTATAACTAGAATTATATATTATAATTATATTACA
Source organism: Trileptium ribeirensis (assembly GCA_030248225.1). Classification (NCBI taxonomy): domain Eukaryota; kingdom Metazoa; phylum Nematoda; class Enoplea; order Enoplida; family Thoracostomopsidae; genus Trileptium; species Trileptium ribeirensis. The sequence continues at coordinate 7,098 of JASANE010020705.1, read as the reverse complement.
AAATATATATATTATACATATAATATGTCATTATAATATATAGGGTGTCCTATAAGCAACGCGCCAACGGCAAACTGTTACTGAGACTGACATACCTAACATACTTACAACACTCATACTTTCAGGCGTTGAACGAACATTATTATCAATATCTACGTATAACAAAATGTTTGATACTCGATTTAATTTCGTTATCGAATAACTGCAATACGACTGTAATCAAAACAGTCCTGAAATTGTGCGACAATGGTCCCAGCATGTTGCGAAATGAATTTTACCCTAATATTCAACAGTTACTAAATATTGACAGACTTAGTTTATGCAGGATGGCGCATCTTCTCATTTTGCGACGGCTGCGTGCCGTTGGTTGGACGAAACTTACCATGTCCGTTGGCTGAGGAGGCGCCAAGGCCCTGTCGAATGGCCTGATTTTTCTCCTTATCTAAACACTCCTGGCTTGTTTCTGTTGTGTGTATTGAAAGACAAGGTATGCAAACACAAACCACAAACCCTGTTGTGCCTAAAAGAGGCTATATCGGAGGATCTCTTTCTTTTAGAGCATGATATGGTTCGAAAAGTCAGCCGAAGAGTGCGGTTTCGACTGGAAGAATGATTTGATCTTGGAGACCCCGAGCTTTGCACTTAGGGTAAGTGTTATTCAGCAAACAACTGAGCTATATATGAGAGTACGTACATACATAAACGCCTTTACATATGTTTATTATTTGGCGTGCTGTGTGACTTTAATGCCGGGGCGTTACTTATTGGACACTCTGTACAAATATAATTATATATTATTATATAATGTATATAGAATCTAGTATGGAGTAAAATGACGCAACATGAAAGCCTCTAATTTTTCCGATTTTATGAGAACATAATGCAGTCTATTAAAAGGTTAATCAATAAGGATACGTCATATAAAAGCAAACAAATATTTTAACTAAAATATTTTTTATTCTAATTTTTAGAATCATTAATTATAATTCGATGCCAATATTGGAATTATATATGTTTATATACGTCAAAACGCTGTACTAATTGAAAATCCCCACTATCGCAGTGTATATTATAAACTACGCTAACTTTGACGAATTTTATATAAACTGAAACTTCATAATATAATCTATCGTGTGGGTACTTATAATTAACAATGAACGCATTTAGGGAAGAAACGGAAAATATTTGCATGAATTTAACACCTGAAGAAGTAATTGAGTTTCGCGAAGCATTTTTAGAATTCGATCGGGACGGTAATGGAACGATGTCAACGAAAGAACTTGGCATTGCAATGCGATGTCTGGGTCATAATCCAACCGAACATGTAAGGTTTAATTAAATATTCAAATACTATATCGTTATCTAGCCCATTTAAACACGCTTTTTTCCAGTGTGAGAATTCCCAAGTGTAAAAAAATGAAATATGAGAACTCGATGTTTACCTTGCGGTCTATTCTTACGCTAGAGTAGTAAACTGCTGAGCACATTTTTCTCAATAGCCAATATCGAATTATTTGGCACATAAAATCAAAATTTTAACACTATCCGTAAAGATACTGGGCAAAATAAATACCCATCAGAGATGTTCTGCGGCTTCAAAGGCTTCTACAAGTGTAAGTTTTTACAACCGCAAAAAAGTACATACTGTCTCGGGGCTAATGAACTGTCGATGTATAATTATCCTTGCCTAAAGCATAATATAGTATGAGGGCATGCTCATGTTTGAGTTTAGGAATTACACGGTTGAAACCTGAATTTTGCCGAATTAATGTCTGCCATTACGCATTTTTTGAAACTGACGATGTACAATTGGTGGTAAATGAAAAACAAATACTTTGAAGAAAACTTCTACGAAATGTTTTCTGATACAAGAGTAAAAATACTTTGTTTTTCCTGGTGAAATGCTAAAATTTCACTTGATTTATCTATCACCGGTGATCTGTGATGTAACCGCTGTTTCTTTAAGTACGTTTTGAAATGTTTAGGTTCGGTTAGGCATCAATCAATAACCCAACGTTTACATGGTAGAATTTCCGATTTCTTTTATATTATATACTAGGAACTGACTGAAATGATAAACGAAGTTGACGAAGATGGAAACGGCCAAGTAGAGTTTCCGGAATTTTGTGTTATGATGAAGCGGATGATGAAAGAGTCAGACGCCGAAATCGTTCGCGAAGCATTTCGAGTATTCGACAAAGACGGAAACGGTGTCATCACCGCTCAGGAATTTAAGTAAACCATTCATTAGCTGTATAAATCGAACATATCATAAAACTCAAAATTAGTACCAAAATTCCCCACATTGAATAAACAATTTTCTTGAAGTATTTTATTTCATACACGTATTGATAAAAATTCGTACATTAAATATATTTAATGTCATACAAGTTAATATAAAAAATTTACACAGTATACATACAGATATATATTCAAATTCATACATTATATATGTTGCGTTTCATACAATATATATACAAATTCATGCAATGCATGTCTTGCATGTGATACAAGGATATTTGAAGATTCATATATTATGCGTAATATTTCGTACTCTAAAGTTCTAAAACCCAATCACCTACAGTTGTAATTTTTCATACAAGAATACCTGAAAATTCAGGTAAAATGATAAGCGCTGCATCAAACGCCATCAAAATAGTTTTGATATTCATACATCACAAAAGTACTGTTACACTTAAAATGTTTGTGTAAACCAGGCAACACAAATAATGTCTGATAAAGTACGCACATATGACATGTATAATAGTTATTTTTCAGAGGGTAAGCATCTGTTTTGAATATGCATCTGCCCAATACAAAGCACGTTCATGATTTAATATAACCTTTTTCGCCGTGATAAAAAGGCGTGAACTTTAAAGCGAATTTGATTATTTCTAAAGAAAAAGTTGATAATTGTTCGCGTGATCGCTACCCATCTACCATATTAAAACCCGCAATTTGGTAGAGTGAGTAGGCCTCTCTATGAGCTGTGAAGACAATTTGATTATTTATCGAGATTTACAAGGTCCATATCTCGATCGCCGATTCTCTTCATTCTGTGCAATCCCTCACAGTGAGGCACGGATAGTCACACGCGAGGGCACCGCCCACCTCCCTTAGCTATAGGTCTATTACAAAGTGTAAAGCTCCGATAAGCTGAAGGCCAATAACATTCTGATTTTTTTTCAGAAAATTTATCAACACTCCAGAATTTAAACAAAATCTACGCCACCGATTGTTCCTCTGCTCCTGCGTAACCTTTGGGTAAACTAAACAACTGCTGCAGCAATCTTTGTGATTAAGTGGTTGAACAAACTGGCAAAACATATGGGCTAGGATATAAGATGTGATCCGAAACGTCCTTCCGAAAGTTTAGTAGTTTTGTAGCGATTTTTCTAAACTCTACTGCGAAATTCGGGTAGTCATTTTTTCGCGTTATATTTGTGCCACACAGGTCCGGTCCATTTCTGTTTTTTTACTTTCCACCAATTCTGAGTTAATAATAAGACTAAAAAATCTGCAACGTTGCAAACCTCTTTGGGACACTCATACCACAGCATGACCCGCAATGTACTCTAGGACACGCTTGTTAAAACGTAAAGATGGTCCAGCGCTGTCCCGTTCGTCCTGCCCGCACTTTAATTTTTTTCATTTGAAGTCGTTTTTGTTCCAATCAAATAAATTATGCTCTTAGCCTATTAAGCATTACGGGACTAACATGGCACTAAGAAAAGGTGATTAAAGTTATTGTTGTGTCGTTTATTCTATTGATGTGAATTGATAAACGATGAATTTATAAGCCAAAGTCGATACTTTGTAGGTTCAGAAAAGGTTAAAGAGCAGAACTATAAAAGCCACAATATAGCACGATTCAGTTTGATGACCCAAAATTGTATCAACTCAACAGGTCATGCGAAGCATCTAGTTAAATACTGAGTATACAAGCCTATACTGCTACATAGCAATGTCCAATTTATGTATTATCCTCATTTATTTGTGTTATACAGATACTTCATGATCAATATGGGCATGCAGTTTACCGAAGAAGAGGTTGATGAAATAATTCGAGAAGTTGACGTTGACGGCGATGGACAAATCGATTACGAAGAATTTGTAAAAATGATGGTTCACTAAAACAATTTTTATTAATGGTTCATTGAAATTATATATTATACGGGTGATAAGGTCCGACTATTTTATGCATGAGTAAACTTGGTGCGCCACCTATCGTCCTCTCTTGCTAATAGCGAGTGGCAAGCTTGTTCGATGCACCAACCATCCGTAAACTAACAAAAGAACACAAAATTGGCGTTTTGGTAACGGATACAAAACGCTAAGAAATAAAGTAGTGGCCAAATAATTAATCTAAAACATCAACTAACCGGTTAATGACAGCTTGGCATTTGAGCTGGAAATTTTATATTCTTTTATCGAACTAAAATACACCCGTTTAGTGTTTTGAAAGCTACAACAGACTACATCTGATGTTCGCGAACTACACGTATTATCATTCGCAGAACAAAATGTGTTAGCGTAACGCAAAAATGCGAAGTGCAAGTTGTGAAACGAGATTGTGGCGAAAGAGCGAATCGCTGCATTGTGTTAGCGAACTGTAACTACCACATTCTGTAATCAGTCGCTCCGCGTTCGAGAACAAAAATTTTTTGTATTGGGTATTGAACGACTGTTTTATTCTCTGAGTTTTATAGTGCACCAAAATTCAAAGGAGGATGGTAAGCAGCACAGTTTAAGATTATTCATACATTACAGAGCACCACGGAGTGCATAAAAATTAAGTTCTAAAGATGACCTGCAGCCATGATTTCAACGATATCTAAGCTCTGTGCTGTAAATAGTACGTAAGGCAGAAAATGACCTTCTAATTTCAAATATTAGCCATGTTGCTATTGCGAGGGGATATTCACTGGCAAACATAAGCACATCATGCGACAAACTCAGTTAGTCCAACGCTCTGCAATATCGCCTAATAGGTTAACCCTTTAACTCCTATACTTACTCCTTTGTACCGTACTATCTAAATTCGGCGAATATTGCATGATACTTGTTTCAATAGTATCGGATTCCGCATGCGGGGAGTTCCGTCGAAAATTCTTTGCGCTAAACGGTTATTTTGTTTGTTCTTGCGCCATGGGTAATATCGAATATATATTCCAAAATTTTAAAACGTAAAGTAACTAAGAGAATAGGATTTTGAAGAAAGTGAGAATTTGGGAAACTGGCAAACCCATTAACGCCAGAATTGTTTATATATGTCGTGATTATGCTAATGGTTGCAAACTCAAGCCGGCAGGAGAGAGCGCCGTTAATGCGGATAAAAGCGGCACACGCAGGCCACTAAGCTATCTAGAAGCTTTGGTTCAGTTCCTTAAAGGAACCTCGCAACGCAAATGAACAACAAAAGTGCAAACAAATATTGTCTATTTCTACAAACTCGGCTAACATAACAGTTCCCAGTCCTCATTTTATGCTTATGTGCGTGAAAGGGTCGTACGTAAACCACCGAGCTAACTAAAAAGAACCTTACAAAGCCAACGAGAACTAACTGACATTATGTGCAAAAATGAACTGTCCTCACTGGTCGACAGTGAGCGCTAAGCCTAAAATGCTCGCTCCAAAATGTAAGTTAAGCTACTAAAATACTAAGCTATCGTTGATTATTTAACTCTTTGCTTGTAAAACTATGGTTTTTGTTCAGCCTTGATAAAACAATTGCGGAAGCGACCGCCTGAACCTGGATCGTTTTTGCGCAAACCTCGCACACTAGGCAATGTGCTGAGAATTGTTGCTAGATTCCTTAAGGAATCTCATAAAGTGAGTGAACGCACATGCAAAAGCACGCCTCGCGAACAAGTCGTTTAGTGCGTCGATGCGCAACATACGCTGAAAAATCGACTAGTTTTCGAACGAAAGGGTTAACCGACCGGGAGTCTTGCTTAAATTACCAAATTGCCGCGAGCGTTGATTCCCATCTTGGAGTTTTGGAAGCAATCAGCTTGACTTGGGCCAGGAGTTACCCCCACTTGCCCGCCTGATTACGTGTAAGCGTAAACATAAGCAATTGTTTACCTATGAGCTGATTCAGATTTCACAGCAATCAAATTAGCTCTGCAGCGCAGTTCGAACGACATTAGCAATTTATATATTGATGTTTTATTGAAATTTATTACCATTAGTTACCCATAAGTAGTATAGTAGGGACGGCACGAACAACGAGGATCCGAGGATCCCAAATCTCACCGTGAATAATGGGGTCATTAAGCTCTTGTTTTATTTATGGGGTCATTAGCGGGGTTCCGGTTGTACGGGGCAATTAGGGGTACCTGGTTGTACGAGGTCATATCGTGGTGCTAGGTACGGGATTGACCGGACGTGCCAGCGGGTGTCTGGTGCATGTAGTTTTCGTTTATACACTTTATTAAGTCAACTATACCGTTTTATTAATGCACTACTACATTCAATTTGTAAATTCAATGTATAAATCAAGTAGTTTTTTATGAAAATTATTTTTCTCTACGCTTAATTTCATTATATAGTTTTTCAGTGAATGTTATATTCAATTTTTTGCATATTTCCTCCACATTTCTTCTTTTTATTATGGCTCTTTCAGCCAAGCAACCGCCCGGCGCCATGTGATGACTCTGGATTGGGTGATCGTAGAAGCAGCCGAGGCATATTCCGTTGAAATCTTTGAGAATCTTCTCAGCATTTTCCTGCCTTTTCTTCTCCAATAGCGGACGACACCTATGCCGTACTTCCAGCTTCAGTTCTTTAATGTCCACCCCACTGTCTCTTTCACAGCGTCCCAAAAGTTAACTTCAATCAGCTTTGCATGATCGTCCGTATTTTCGATATCCATTGCTGCCATAACTTTCTCCAACATATTGTTATTTTCCATATTAGCGGTGATAAGTGTATTAATTTTAATTCTAAAAATAAAAAATGCATCTAAATTATATCTTCATATATAAGTGGTTAATTAAACATGGTAAATATTATATTTCACCAAATCTCAAAATATAAATATCATACCGCAGCTTTTCATTCCTGATTGTAGATAATCATGTACCCTTTAGGACA
>JASANE010020704.1:0-13956 GCA_030248225.1 Trileptium ribeirensis | reverse complement strand
CTAATGGGCCTATTCCATGTAGCTTTACCAGGGCTTTCCAATGATATATAACAAGTGTTTCAACTACTTCCCAATCTGGAGTTTATAAGCTTATAGTTGGCGCCAAATTTCATATTTGGTGAAAAGCGTGGGAAATGCACCTAAATGTGTGTTTTTGTTGCTTTTAATGTCTTACATGTGGTTTTCTGGGCAGATAAACTATTGCAAGTGTTAAAAAATTGCTGGGTAAATATTTTTTACACTTCTGGTTCATACTTGGCATAAAAAATGACGTTTTCGAAATTTTTTGTGAGAAGTCGTAAGAAAAGCACCTGAATGTGTGTTTATTGTTGATTTTAGTGTCGTATATGGGATTTTTTGGTCCTACAAGCTCATTGCAAGCGTCAAAAATATTGTGTGACAAATATTTTTTACACTTCTGGTTCATACTTGGCGTAAAAAATGACATTTTCGCAATTTTTGGTGAGAAGTCGTGGGAAAAGCACCTGAATATGTGTTTATTGTTGGTTTTAGTGTCGGATACGGGGTTTTCTGGGCCGACAAGCTCATTGCGAGTGTCAAAAATATTGTGTGGCAAATATTTTTCACACTTCTGCTTTGGGGGATTGTTCTCTCACCAATCGAATTCTGGCTCGCAAGTGAACTTCACTAGTCTATCTAGCGAAACATATTCCACCATATTAAAGTCACAAATGAATGTTAGGTTCTTTTCCATTATCCCCCCAACCTGGGTTTGCCCAAAAATGATCAGATTATGGAAATTTTGGTATTTTTTTGTGATCCTCGAGACCTCCCCTGATCATTTCAACCAAAAAATCGAACTTTTAAAATTTTAGATTTTTTGAGTCTTAAGGGTTTCGGGAACCGAAAAAAAATTTCTTAATATTGGATTTTACACACCATTTGACGCGTCTTGACGAGCTGAATCGCACGGTGTTATTTTTAACGGGATGCGATAACTGGATCCAAAGTTATGGCGTAAAACTGTTCAATCGCTGAGCTGAGTTTTTGGCTATAATTTAGGATCCTGTTATCGGATCCCGTGAAAAATAACACCATTCGATTCAGCTCGTCAAGCCGCGTCAAATGTTGGGTGAAAATCCAATTTTTAAGAAAAAAACTTTTTTGGGTTCCCAAGGGGTACCCGTGGGACCCAAAAAATCTAAAATTTTAAGAATTCGATTTTTTGATTGAAATGATCAGGGGAGGTTTCGAGGATCCCAAAAATACCAATATTTCCAGAATCTGACCATTTTTGAGCAAACGCGTCCTGGGAGGATAATGGAAAAGAACCGAATGTTATTGATGGAAATGTATACCACTTCGTAGTGTTAAAGTATCTATCTAGAGTGTCACTTAATTGGTTATATAGTTGAGTAAAAAATGAATTATTTTGAAAACATTGAGCGTAATGCTGTCTAATTAGTCACTATCTATACGATTATTAAAATGCGTTTCTTGTAAACGCACAATATCCCGAATCTTTAATTTTTTTCACAATAATTAACGCCTTTTTAAAATGTTTAATTGCGTTGCAATTTAGGTTGCAACCGATACCATATTCATGGATATAGCCATTTGTTTCCACAAGTAGCTATAAATTTATAAATATATATAATTAAATCGTCAATCATAGAACAACAAAATTATTTCCTGCCAATTGATAACGATATCTTTCGCTTAGGTGATATTTTCCAACTTTCGTTTCCTCGCATTTTTCTTTTATTTTTTAATTTAATTTTTTGATTAATTTTCAATGAACACCGAACACAATATTGTCATACTCCATCTCATATTTTGGGTGCGTAGCAAACCGGTGCCGAATAAAAGTCAGTAATTCACCGTCGATATTCAAGCAACCTGGCAGCCAATCCTTAGTACTAATTGCTTTCCGATCAAGGTGCTTGACACACACCGCATGGTGGTCTATTGGTTGTTGTTTCGGCCTTCCTGAAGCAGGGGGAGAATCGGGGAAGGGTCCCCTATCTTTTCAGGTACAGTCCCATAGTTTCTGGAGCCCAGACTCATTAAAATAAGGGTTGTAGCAACAGTTGATGGTAGTACTAGTTATTAGTATCAATAGTGTTAGATATAAGCGTTACTGATAAATTACAATTTTGACTAAATGTTTTTACAAATTTTAAAACTTTTGGTTGTTTATGTCATTGAATAAATAAAGAGTCCTAAGTCTTTGATATTTGCTGTAAATTGACCTGTAAATATTTTCGGTTATTGTCCTGAATCTATTGCTAGTGTATTATATCCATTGTAAGTCTTTATCATATGCTTAACCAACTGTGGATTATGAAATCAATTTATATACAGATTTCAACACCAATTTATAAGAAGCGTATTAAATATAGCGTCGGATGTTTGCCCACATTTGTGGCAAATTTAAGCTATTTAAATCGATTTTCTCGCTCTGAAAATTACATTTCGCAACTACGTGATTACTCGTTTCCCAAATGACACTAATATACCATGGGTGTCGATAGGATGGGATAGGGGGTTACTTCTACCTTCAGGTCGGAAGCTTTCCCCCTTCAAACCACATGCACTTTCTCTTTAGGAAAATTTTAGCAAAGTTTGCAAAAACTGAGGTAAAATTGACAAAATTAGTGTAAAATTAGCAAAAATAAAGGAGGTCTTTTTTTGGACAGGGGTATACACCGCTAGGGCCCCCTCCCCCGCCGACCGCTTACTCCTCTCGTAAGCTGACTGTCCTTGAACACCTATGAAATATAAAAATTTGATTGATTTATTGGCATATAACAGATCGCTAACGAATATAGATAAATTTTTGCTCGAAGACATTCAAAGTTGTCACATCGCGCTATTTGATTGTTTGAGAAAAGATACGCGGTACCAATTATAAATTACTGAAAAGCAATTTCACATTTGCAAAAATGTCCGATCAAGCCTCGTTCGTATCCATAGTCAATTTATTGATAAAATTATATAGGTCATACAATATTTCTCTAAGTGCAGCACAATGTACATTGTGCAACTATCTGATAAGATAAAGGAATACGGCGCAAGACCTCAGTCGTTGCTGTTTGTTTACATAATGCAGGCCAATTACAGTGTAGCCACTGGCAAATATAACTTCATTATTGCACATCTAAATTTCTATGTATTGCACAAAAATATTATCTCAATTATGACTCAGATAACTATAAATGTAATGTGTATGATGTATCGCATACGTGTCACTAAATCTAGTCTCGCAATACAATGAAACACGATAAAGCGAATATTAAATAAATGTATTTGCTTTGTTTTAGAAACAGAAATGAAATTTTTTCGTCATAGAAGGACAAACAATTGAGGACACTTGCAAATTATTTTGTGTTCGGTTACGTGTTACCAACTGAGACCACTTCAGCTTTGCCGGAGGCAAACTACTGGGAAGAGTATTTACTTGGCACAACCTCAAAATTTGAAATTAAACAGCGTTTTTACAATTCAGCAATTTTAGATTTGATAACAATGTATATATCAGCTAAATTCCGGATTTTAATAAACGGCTATTAGAACTATTTGATAATTTTTTGTTAGGAGGCTAAAAATATAATGTCTGATCAGAGTTTAAACGGTACATAAAATAATAGCACAGAACAGAATTTTTAACTATATTTAAGCACTATTCTAACAGAATTATCTCCATTAAGAGAAAATCTGAAACATAAATCTAAATAATCTTTAAGTATTTTTGGTATTAAAATTGATATATACATGTAATTTTATACGTTTAGCTCTTTGAGTATGAAATATTAACATATTTTAGCGTTGATTTGCATCGGGCTTGTACGGAGGTGACTAAGGACTCTCTCGGAAATTGGGAAGTCGTGAAATGCCTTCGGGAAATCATCGAGAACTGCTCCTTTAGTTAGTACTTGCCGTGCGGCAACTTTGATATCAGTAGTAGCAGTGCAAAGATTTTACTACTCATTACCGCAACAGCGTTCAGCAATTTGGATTCATGTAACAAACGCGGCATGCGTTGTTATAAAGTGTTATTACACCTGCGTGCAGCTACTATGGTTTCTGGTACAGCTGCAGTGCAAATATATTATTCTTCGTTACGCCATCGTGAGGTAATATTTTTTGTCTTTACATTGCACGTGCAACTTTAAACAATGTTATTATAAGCAGTGTAACAGTTAATATACTCGCTACTCGCATCGCTCAAAAATGTCAGCTGTTGCACGAAGCTTGTAGCGACTAATAACATTGGCATTACAATGTAACGACAACTGCTTTACATTGTAACACTGTGGTTCTTGCGTAACCTTATGCAGTGAGTGCACGTACCTTAATGTGAACCACGCATTAGTCTCAATTTTGGTGTAACTCTTAGTATTATGCGTAGGCTTAGCCTCAGCCTAAGTATTAGATTTAGTATTCATCCAGATATTGTATTTGAAATATGGCTACCCGCGGTAGACCAAAAAATAAATATAATATTATTGCACCAGATAATGTTAGCTAGCAACAGGAAATTGGAGAGTTAAATGTAAAAGATGTTGACGTTTGCCGAATAACGGTAAATTATAATAGTTCTATTGAATATTGAGTAACTGGGTTTAATTAGTGATAGTTATATATGTAACTGGGGGAACCCTTGGTATCTGGCTAAGAGGCGTGATGTGGTGCGTCAGGACATTTTAGAATGGCGGAGTATCGACAGCAAAAACTGTGGAAATGTACAATACGTATTATAATTGTTTCTTTTTTAATCATAAATTGCTTCTCAATAAAATTCTTCTGATTATGGTCGGCTTCATCAAAAATTTAAGGAGCGGTTTCACTGTGAATGAAGTTGGCGTTTTGGTGTCCGCAATATGCGAATGGTACAACTATTGCCGCGAAATTTCTATGGTTTATGAACGGGACAATTGACAATATTTTTTGTTGGGAGGCCCAGGGATTGACGTTGAAATTGACGAATCAATATTTTTCGGCAAAATCATAATCGTGCTTTATCTCGTCGGAAACATGGATGAGTGTTGGGAAGGCTTGAGCGCGGCACATAAAGGTGTCTACTATTCGGGATTCCGGCGAGAACTATCGGTGTCATCATGCCCTAATTTGTCAGCATTCGGGTACTCACTGATAGCTTTGTTAAATATATCCATGGATTTGCCAGATTGCCGCGAGCGCAACCTTACATCCATGAAAGGGTTAATAATCATAATAAACAATGCGTTAATGCTAATAACGCGGAACATCAAGCCCAGAATATTGACGGGTTATGGGTTTCGCTAAAAATGATTTTTCGAGACCGTAGGGTGTTCTGGATGGATTGTTCGAAAGATACCTGGCTAAATTTGTATGGCGTCAACTGTTTGCTGCTCATCAATTTGGGGCCATGGTTCATCAGATTCGGAAAATGTATCGGGTTTATGATATAAAAAGTAAGTGCATATTAACTTATTTAGTTGTGTAAATAATTCATCATTGTGATGCTTAATTGAGCGAAAATTAGTACCATTAGACTTGCCTAGCCGAGCTGTGTTGAATTAAGTATTATAGGTAGAAATTCGTAAGGAAAAATTTTGGTACTTGGCTCCTTAATGCCGAATCAGAAAAATCGAAAAAAAAATTTTGTGAAAATGGTCATAATGAGTACCATTGAACTCAGCTCGTCGAGCTGAGTCCTAATATACAAAAATTTTGCGGTAGGACAATTTTCTGATTTTTTCCCCTACTTCAGCAGCGCCGATGTTTTTATTACAGCTCAACAGTTGATGACAAATGTTTAAACAACTTTTTCCTTGTTCGCGATTATTATAAGCTCACCTATAACTCTACCATAATGCAACAATCTCCGTACCATTCGAGTTCTGCATGCAAGGATTTAAAATTTCCCAGAATACCTGTTTTTTTTAATATTCGTCATGATGTCGGTCTTTCCCATGAGTAGAACCTTGCCTATCGACAGATCATAATTTACCACCCATAATCTTAATAGTAGAATCAGAAACGTGGAACTTTGATAAATAACTTTTTATTATGTAGGCCAGAACAGTTCTTCATGTAAGTCACTGTGCTCTTTAAAAGGCGCATGCCCTTATCTTTTAGCTGTCAAATTCTCAGTAAAATAACCACGATTCACCATATCGTGATAGCTTTCTCCAGTAGAACATCGGCATTGAAATTCTTTTTTAGCACTATGAGATCTCCAGGAGCATTGTTCTTAATTATATAAGCCACTCACGAAATCGCACAATTGAATTTAATGAACATAATTGTTTGAATCGCAATACCTAAATACGTGTTTTGTCGGGAGTTGTGTACTACGAGGAAAATTTTCGCATTGGGCGAACCAAAACAAAACTCCTCACTAGCCTTGGCGGGTTCTCCAGCTGCACTGTAGGCTTCCTTGTAACGGCCCATGTCACCTTTCAGTCATTCATTTGCCCAAAATGACAACTTGTTTGCATACAAATTATGTAAATAAATGGCCAACAAGGCCCTGGTCAACTTTAGGGACCGGACGTTATAACGATAAAATAAAACAACAGCTTAGAGTGGGGGTTCGGGGGCGGCCGCCCCCGATTGAGGCTTGCGCTTAGTACGTCGCTCATATAGTGACCCTAGCTTAGGCTAAGACTAAGGCTTAGTATATAGATAACGGCATGACATGCATTATCCTTCGACCCCTAAAATTGACATGGGCCATGTTTGCCATAGCTTATACGTTGTCTCTGTAAATGTCACAGACGGCACCAAACACAGTCTGCCAGTGTAGCGTCTAGTGTTATATGTTGGAAAATCCCATTGGAGAATAAGGTGCCGGTGTGCGTGAACTGATAACGTTATATTATTGTCATGCAAGTTCGAAGACTTCAGTCTTAACATATTTCGAGACATACAAATTGTTGTTGTGTGAACACGGATAGAACCTGTCATAAATTTATTTTCCGTGCACATGGCTATAGTTTTAAAGCTAAGGCCCTAAATTCATACAAGTTTAAATTTAAAATATGTGCAGTGTACATACATCGTTTTGATAACTAGGTCCTGCTCGCTTCGTTTAGAAATTTATTAAATGTGAAGACGTCTGGTCTTAACATACTCCGAGACATGCTAAGGCCTCTATATGAGCCACGTACTAAGCTCGAGCCCAAGTAGGAGGGGGCTAGGGCATATTACAAAATTACGCCCTTCATAGCTAACGATTCTGAATTTTTATGTCGGCTGACGCTGCTACGGACATACAGTTGTCCTTTGTCTCTGTGTCAAACAGCCTCCTTGACTATGCCGCGCGGGGCAGACGTTTCATTTCATTTACAGCAGAAGTTTCCGAATTAAGCACATTTAGATCAGCCTTCTAGGCTTACTACGTAGCTAATTCATCAATACTTGTGCGAAGTTATTTGTCTTTCGGAACCGCCAAAATTTCCTTATTATGTGACGTTTACGTTATTAAGGACCTTCCATGCGGAAGTTTTGTCCCCAATAGTCTACAGCATGCCCTTGCAGTGGTATACAGCCTATGCGTACACTATATAATAAAACAGATGGTATCTGAGACACTACTGACTTAACTATAGCGTGAAGATCTGCCTATTGTTTTTTTACAGACGGAGTCACGGACATCATTCATGAACACTTTACATCAAGTGCGTAAATAACAGCTTGCTGTAGGTAACACCATATAATTTTTTAAACATTCCATGGTGTAGTCTACACCATGCTATTATCGACATTTTACTACCAATGTATACAATTTTAAAATACCACCGTAAATATTATGGTATACAATACACAAAATAATGGATGGTCGCAGAGACACACGTGAGGGACGAAATTTACACATGGGGGTGTTTTCACGTAAACAACGCAATAGACGGACACTGTTGCCACATCAGAAGTTACCACGTTCGACTCTCGTGTCAGATTTGCATCATTATACGACGTGACGTGCGCAGGCCAACGATTTAGCGCTCAAATCATCAGAGTCCAGGCTGGAACAATGACTGCGTGTTATAGATTTCCATAGAATTATCAAAACGTAGTACATTTTGAAAGATAGCGTAGTGATTCCTTAGCCTGCGAGCTGTCAATACAAACCCTGATAGTTGCGGCCTATGCACAGCTAGATCCGGACTTGTAGTTAACCCTTTCTATGTACCCATCAATTTATCACATGATTAGGTTCATACGAAAACACCTTTCATTATTATGTACCTTTGTTGAAACTGCGAAATACCAAAACATTTGTTGAAATGTAACAATTGCCGGCCATCGTGTACATATTCCAGTTAGGACGTTGTGAAATAAGGTATGTTGCCATCCTTTTGCGCGAGCTCTTTTCTTCTACTCTACGGGGATTTTATTCTGCAATCTGTGGGCGCCTTTTCACTTTCAGACGAAGCTGCTAAGGAACATCATCATTGTAAACGGTATATGTCTGGTCTTAAGCCGTATGTCATTGTTTTACGTGGCTTGCAATGGTCAACGTATAAAATATAAAATACTTATATGATGATAACCAGGAATTTTAACCAAGCAAGTAAACCAAAATTCACAAATAGCAAATGGTACAGTAATACATAATTTCAAATATGACAGCAATAAAGTTTGTAGCAAACCTATACTTAATCGCAGCACTATGATCCAACTGGGGAAGTTAATCGGTTGGTTTATCTATATTGTTATGTTCTCCTATTCCCTAAGAGAAACTTATCGGTTTCGGACGCCTCCACAGCTAATCTCGTTCAGAGTGCTAAATACCTGACGCAATTTCCTATTCCCGACACTAAGGTGCATCTGTACAACTATGGGCACCTGCCGATAAGCAAACTCGGCATCGGTCGATTTTTTACCAGTTTTGTAACACAAGAAATGAAGTACAAAATAATCTGGCACCGAAAATTGGGAATCTATCCGAATCATTATTATCTGTCTATTTGGGACATGACTTTTGATACCATGGTGCGTCTTTCATTGTTGCATCCACCTGCTTACTTATGAACGAAATAGAAAAAATCACGGAAACCAAAAGAACAACGGTTCGCACAGCCTGTCCCGTAGACTTCATACCTGAAGCTTGTTCAAAGCAAAGTACTTTTGAATGTCAGCTCAGCCACAAGCATAGCTGCGTCTGAGGAAAAGCCCGAACACCATACGTATAGAAAACGAAAGGTAACATTTGGTCAGCAAGAACCTGACTACTTGAAAAATCTATCGCACCGACTGACTTCGTACTGTAGTCATGGTATTACTTTTATACTTTGTCGGTCTCGAAGTTCTAGCGTCGAACCGAGTCGATTCTCTGTTTTTTCCGTCGTCAGATGCAACATCTTATATTTCAATATTTTGTGTAGCCTATAGTCGGTAGCTTACCTGCCCTGGCACTGCTTATATGTGGTCTATCCGGCGGATGAGCAGTTGGTCTACCGTGGGCACCCCCGTGGCTGTTGTGTGTGGCTTGTTCTTTCTCAATTCTTACTTTATGTTTCTACTTCTCTCTCCAAACCTTTGTTCTGCTTTTTTCTGCCTTGTTGACTTTCCTCTGTTGTTTTCGTTGTTGCTGTTATTTCCAGCTAATATCGCCTTGCGCTGTTCCCCGTTTTTCTTCTAGCGCTCTCTGGGCTTCATGACCCTAGGGTTTCTCGCATCTCTGCTGCGTTGCTGTTCTATTCTCTGCCCGGCACGTTGGGTTTGCAGCCTGCAGCTTCGCTAGCAGGTACATATGTTTATATATATTTTTCCTGTGATATGTGATATCTTGGGTATGTTATGTGTTTCTTGTGCCCTATGCGCCCATTGTTCATCCGATATATTAACGACAGCCCGGTAGACGCTCCACACTGTGGTATATGCCAGCTGTGATGTACACGCGGTGATACATTTGGCAAGACATGGCGATAATTTCTGTGACATGCTAAAGCTGTATATCTACTGTGATAGTTCTGCCGGTGATGCCCCTTGGCACTAACTTTGGGTATCCCTGTAATATGTTGAAACTCTGATACCCTAAAGCTGCGACATCATATTTTTGGCGCCACTAACCCTGAGGGCTACTACGCCCCTCAAGGTTACTTTGGCCTTATTTTTTTATAAACATAAACTTTCTACATAACAGGCATTGAATCACAAAGTGTTGCTCCGGCGACATTACATGTAACACTGTAACTGTGTTATTTTAACTGTGATATCCTAATACTTTATATCTATAGCGTGCCCTAACGGAAAGATACCTGGGCAGAACAAGGAGATGATACTGGGGCCGACTTGGTTTCGGCTGGGCATTTCCCAGGTTCACAGTTTGTTGTGTTTCTAAGTTCTTGGCTGGTCCTAGGTGCGCCGATCAATCTAAAATTTGCAGACGAAGATCCAATTTTCAAAAGCTATCTTGGTACAGCCCTACGATGTAACATGCTATTGCAATAACTTTCAAATTAGTCAGTACTAGTACTACCGTATTTTCTGCGGGCCATTGTAGCATGACACATTTCAAACCACCGCAGCTTCTTCCGTATTTTTGTAGATTTCCGGATCAGGTTTCCAAGGGGTACAACCAAGTTTCACAGCCTACATGTCTGACGAAATGGCATTAATCACTTAAACTCTTAGTTTTCCGTGACAGATGTGCAGCCGGTTTGCTTATACAATATTCTCAAACTATCCGAAAATATTAACATAGATTCAGTTGGCGTTATCATTAGGTAAACTTGATCGCGGCACACCTGCGCTATTGTGCAGAAATACTGCTAGCTGTGGCACCAGTGTTGCCATCAATCAAAAAATATTTTGACAGCTCCTACAAATTTGTGTAAGCTTGCCAATACCTAGAAAACTAGGATAGAACTGCGATGAACAACTAAATCTTATAAAGAGACGATGAAACCTAATATATTGCCATAAAGTAGTACTAGATGGACTAGTACTTCCAAATTAAGAAAATTAGATGTTTCAAAGTACGCCGAAAGACGACTATTAATAATGTAGCCGTAATTTAAAATCCGTTTATTTCGCTTTGCAATGAACAGGGTGTTTTTTAATCCAATACAAGCCGTACTGGCACAACACTGGCATTCCGTTAGTCTAAGACTAAGGCTTAGTATATCGAGAACGGCATGGCATGCTTTGTACTTCGGTCCCTAAGCTTGAAATGGTCTAAAATTCCAATATGTGTGCCGCTGTCTCTATTGGGTTACATCCACAAAAAGAATATTTAGCGTTTCATAATAAATATATACATGACTTTACCAACAGCTCTTAAAATAACGCAAATTTCACCTTCCGGCTATATATTAGGTATTCATGATCCATCTCTCCAAATACTAAAATGTCAGTTGATGTCCAAGTTTTGCAAAACTGGATCGTGCCGGCATATAACAAAATTAGTTCTCTTTTTCTGGTGCATAGATTTCTGTTATAAATTTCGGTTAAATGCTCACTCACTCTCCGTTAGAACACTATTTATGATACGACACGTCATTTCTTCACACAAAACCGCCGAAAAATTCCCTCATGCACCTAAGATTATTGACATAGCCTTCGGGCAGCTTTTGTGACAATTAGCTGTAAATTCCATGATTTAAAGTAAAATTTTAAGTTTTTCATATAAAATTCCGCATTTCCTGTGAGAAATCTTCTCCTAAACAGTTATACACGAAATTTTTTATATGCTGCTCTGGCTACTCCGTACAAGCGGTTCAAACAGCAACACCTACTGCAGTAACGTGTGAATACCTGGGCGCGTAATTCGCATAGTTACAAACCATGTTTTAAAGTTTGGATTCTCCCATCGCACCACAGTCGGGATATCAAAGTATCTCAGACACTCTATTGCAAAACTACGATCATTCGCGTCTACATCCGTTCCCTTCAATTTAACTAAGCGACAGAGAAGGAATAGCAGTTATTCCATGCGTTTTAAGGTATTCGGGCATTTAACGTCAGAGACTTCAAAAGAAGCTCGAAAATGTGTATATAATTACCTGGTAATTAACGGCGATTGCTGCTCTATTTGCCTGTCTGCAATTGTCACCCGGTTTCCAATCTCAGCATTTGAGAATTTTTATTTGAAAAAATCTGTTTAATAAAACTGATGTGATTCGAGACCTTTTCAATGGAAGTCTTCCGCACTATTTTAATTGCTTATACGGCTTCCACATTTTTCAAACCTTCTGCTCTCGGGGAATTTACATGCAGTTTTCGTGGACGGTACATATATTATCGAATTTATCGCGAACCGCCTTAGAGTTCCGATATATTCGCACTGTTAAGTCGCTTTAGGTTAGTCACGGGACGATAGGAGGATCCGGTTGGCAGGAACAAGCCGGAGACGACAGAGAACCACCACCACAGTGTCGTACACACCATTAGCTACCAGTTTGGCGCAAACTAACTGTAACGGATACAATCTGTAACTAGTATAATATAGTTTATTAGTCTATATACATATAAACTGTTGTGTAGTTTTTTTAAAATTCTCTATATTTGTATCTAGGCCATATGAACATTGATGAAATAATGCCGCACACTGTCGATAAAACTGCAAGACACGGTGTGCTTGACACTGGCGAGAAGTGGAAATACCGCTAGCCAGCTTCCTTTGAAAAAATTTATAAAAAAATGGGGCGTCTAAGACATGACACTGTGTAGTGTACATAGGTTCCAAACGTTGGGGATATTGTAACGTGAACACCGCATTATATCGCTCCACAAATTTCTGAAGATATACAACGGTAAAGTTGTAATGATGGAGATCTGATTTAGTTAAGTGAACAGTGACACTCGATTCCTTTTCGAGTCGAAAATTTTCCCACTTCTAATGTATATATACAAGGGTAAGGGTGAGTAGCCACGATTGGAGGGAGCTGAAAAATGTGGACAACCTCCCCCACCCCCCGAGAAGGACCCATTTTTGCCAACTTTCAGCGCGTTTGCTACAATATTCCACGCCCTTTCGGCGTGAGGCGGTGCACCAGTGAGGGTACGGTGGCACCCTCCCTGGTGGATACACCAGGGTCTCGGCGGGTGTAGTCCGAGGTCTCTGGAGGTAACTCCCTGCTTGGGCATGTATGACCTAATGGTTCTAATTTATTACATGTATGTGAAGATAGTTTTATGTATCATATACATTGATTCTTTTAATAAATATATTTCTTTTGCTTACGGAGAATAAATTATGGGCAAGGCGACAACCCGCTGCTTGCACAAGACATGGCGACGTTGGTCGCAATGGCGTGGCGGAGGGGGGCCACAGAGGGAGAGCTTGACTCTCAGTTTGGCTCGGTGCCCTCCACCACTCTCAATAGTTCGAATCAGCAGCTAACTCGTGCCCCTTGAGATAGCCTTAGTGCCCCCTCAGTTCGGGTTTTTTGCCCCTCCAGATAGTCTTGGTAACCCACCAGTTTGGATTTTCTGGCTACGCCCCTGGTTGGTCGATCGTTTCTCGATAGAAGGAATGAACATACCGTTTTGGCAACCCGTTTAGCTCGTGTATATATCACATTTTTTTCCAGTTTAGCTCGTGTATATATATTTCGCATTTTTTCCTTGGAGTATCCTAATTCCAGCCTCAATAAAATCGTTTTGGAGCTTCGACTTTATATAATGAACGTTTCGTCTCTCAAAATGTAACTATTTTTTCTATATAATATACAGGGCGAGTCCCGGATTCTTCTGATCAATTTGCAGCTGTAACGTTGCACAGCTAGAATGTCGCTGTTTTATTTCAGCCCACTATGTCCTGTTCGAATCCGCCTTTGCATTAAACCCATTTCGTCCCGAATTTAATTTACATTTCGAGTATCGATGAAAAAGCATTGGTCGCCGCAAGGTATCGAACTCCGTACGGGGTGAGTCTTGTTTATTAATACAGTTGCGCTATCTCGTAGCTATTGCTCAGATCCTTACGGCTCCTCCCAAAGTGAGCCAAAAAACACGCGTTCGGTGGTGCCGAATTCGCTGGATTTAGTAAGTGACTCACAT
>JASANE010020703.1:0-12663 GCA_030248225.1 Trileptium ribeirensis | reverse complement strand
GTACGGCAGAATTGCTAAATCAAACAACTCGTTTCTCAAATAAAATGTAAGTGAACGTAAAATGGGTAATTAGAATAGATTTTAGCTTACTTGGCGGCCGAACTGGGCCAATTGGAGGACAACACGCGCCAGTAATACAAGACATTGTCGGTGGGCAGACAGCATTCGTGCAAAGGCTTTTCGCTGCATAGCCAGTTGGACAATATGCTATAATTATTAAAAATAGATAATTGTTGCATCAGTAAGAATTATCTCACAATATATATCCTGGGTTCTCGACTTATTGGTTTGTTCCGATGTTCCGATGAACGTTGTCGCATAAATATGCCCGAACATAGCAGCTTCAGAATGTCAAGTAGCCTTGTCAACAGTCAGAAATATTTCACATCAATTGCGATGTGAGATTACTTTCATATTTTACCTGGCAGTACATTTTATGCACGTAGGTTAATGTCTAGAAATGCACATGCTCATCCAAACGAAACGAGTTTTTAGGAAATTTTAGGACTTCAACATAATTTATTTGATTCGATAGGAAGGCGACAATAATTTGATGGCATCGACAAATCAGATAACTTCGATACTGAAGTTATCATAAATAAATAAGAATCTTGAACCCACAAGTTTTCGCCGGATCCAAGAGATGTTAGCGGACCACTGAGACTGGATAATTAAGTATGTGCACTTTTGATCACTGCTTACGAGCAAACGTGAAAGTCGATATCGAGTCATGGATCTCCCAATGGATCTCACGGTATGGAAATCAATATCATCTCAAAAAGATTATGATAGTTTCAACCTTTAATATTGAATTGATTTTAACGAAACAATACTAAAAAAGGCCTACCGAACTTACAATGCAGTGACAACATAGTCCAAAGTTTTATTTAGATTTATTGGATTATAAATATTAAGAGATGAATGTTTCATTAATATAGTGCACCGTCGTACATGCTACAGGTAACATGTCTGTTTCTGTTCACATCCCCGGGCATCGTAATAGTAAAACTTAGCTTTCGGCGCCTCTTCAAAAATCCCGAATATTTCAGCGATATTAACAGGTGAAATTAACAGGCGAAGATCAACAAGTGAATATCAACAGACGAATATTATCAGGTGAGTATTTCATTAATATAAGAGCACCATAGTACATGCTACATTATTATAACTGTTCCTGTTTACATCCCCGGAATCTTGTTAGGTGTAAAACTTAGCTTTCGTCGCCACTTCAAAATTCCGCGAATATTTCTGCAATATTAACAAGTGAATATTAACAGGCAAATATTAGCAGGTGAATATTTCATTAATATGAGTAGTACATGTTAGAGGTGATACTGATCCTGACTTATGACTGTTCCTGTTCACATCACCGGGGATCTGGTTAGTTGTAAAGCTTATTTTTCTCCAGAGTGTCGCCACTTCAAAATCCGAATATTTCAGCTATCACAAATGTTAAACCCCTAATTCGGCGCGTTCCCAGCTACAGTAAATATAAGGCTTTGATTTGAAAAAACAAAAGTGATCGGAATTCCAAACTTAGAATACCACATCTTTGCTACAAAATAGTATTATGGGTTATATTTCGTTCCTATGAAGGTGTAGATTTGACACAAAAATAGAGTAATTGTGCAAACTTAGTACACTAAAAACTGAATTGTAGTTCAGAATTCATTTTCGTAAAGTTTTTTTTGCAAACAAATTTATTAATGTTAACTTTATTAAAACTGGCATCATACAGGGACTTTTGAACGGTACTGTTTAATAAGATAAATATAGCATGACACGAGACGTAAGGGTTTACTGGAATTTTGGCCACAATAGGTAACAAATAGCATATCCTCATCGAAAAACGATATATTACAATTGTTTGTTGTTTTCGTTGACACGATCGATTTTATAATTTAGCCTATGGATACTTTTAAAACATAATGCAGCAACTTGATCTTACGCATGGAAGGCCCAATCACAACGCCCGGTATCACGTTGGATTTCGTACATCGCCGTTGTGCAATATTATAAACTGTATGTTCTGGGCACTGCATTCGTACCCAAGTGCCTGCTCCGTGGCTAAAATACGATGTAATATAGCCACGACAGTAAGAAATTGGAATTATAATCTATTTCATATATATTGTACATGGTGACTCTCCGAGGTCTCAGGGTGGTAGCCGGGGTCCGCAGCAGGAGGTCACGTCAGTAGAGGGGTACTGAAAAACAATTTTACTCCTATTTTTGCAAAAGATTCCGCTGTGCAGTCGGGTCACGGAGGGAGGCATCCGGCGCGTCAGGGATAGGTAGAGCGGTACGCTCAGGAGGAGACTAGTGCCTCGAGAGGCTAGCCCCTGAAACCCTGCTTCGGCATATATACGTAAAATAATTATTATTTTTATATATATATCATCCTAAGCGCCCCGATTGCCGTCGAGACTCCTTGAAAATATAAAATTATTTTTATAATGTAAATTGCTTAAAACTATAGTTTCTCGAAAAGATGGGCATGAAGACATGGAGCGAAGAATTTTAGGCCTAGGTGGAAGAAACAAATACCTGATATTATCCGAAGAATTTGAAACTTAGGCCTGAAAAGAAGGGATAGTATTATCTCAGCTCGCCCACAAAAGATATAGAAACAAAGGCTTTTATACCACTACACGTAATACAACAGTTGAATCTTCACCAGTGTTGCAGGCGTTACAATGAAAATTAGCAAATTTACAAGATTTATGAAAAACAGCGAAAATAAAACTTTTCAGTGATAATAGGTGAAGATGTTGAACTCGGGATCTAAGTTCCGCAGTAGTTCGCGTCAAGACAAAAATTCTGAGCCACCACTGACATCCATATAGCAATTTGTTATTGAGTTATGAGTGTCACCGAATTTACCGTAATTAAATATTGTAAAGGCCCAACTACCACTATCTAAGGTTAATATTTGGACGTCACGAAGCCAACTACCGACATTATTTGGCAACACCAAACGTTTATATATTTCAAAGTGTGTGTGTACAAGTATTCATGGTTAAGCATATAATAAATAAATTTCTCAAACAATAGCATCCACATGTAATATTAAAGTTACAACAATCCATTGTCAATCATTAAAATTCTGTTGTTTGCAATTAGGAACGAATTCGTCGTGTTGGGCTATGCAGGTAATTATTTCTGATTATAAAGCCAAGTTTCTGATTTCAACATATATACGTTTGTCTAGTGTGCATTTCGTTTTTGTTAATGCATATAAAAACATTTTTTTAAAATCGCGGCGTGTGAAATCAAAATATATCTTTCTTTACCATAAATACACGAAGCGTCCACCGTTACCGCTTGGCAATGAATTATTTAGGACAAATGCCGTGAAATGACTTAAAAATCACAACGTCGCCGGGATATCATTAGTAGCGACTATTTGGGTATAATCACAACGTGGCGGAAATGTAATTATTAGGGCTATTTCGGGGTATAATCATAACGTCGCAGAGATAATGAGGTACACTATGATGCATTACAGACAGAACGAACTAGACTAGCAGAGATCAAAATTTTCTAAAGCTTTAATGGTAGTTTTATAGGAACCAGAATTATGGATCAGTAAGCTACCATCATTAAATCATGACAATCAGTATTAAAAAATAAATTGTTTTAACTATACACTTAAACAATTGTTGTCACATACTTTGCGTGATGTTGCGCACACTGTAGGAAATATCGTGGACTCAATTCGTCGTTTTCTGGCGCTTGACCATAACAACACGGACCACCGGCAAAAGACGGAAACTGACCTGAAATCAAATGTAGGGCAATACAAAGGCGAGTAGTCGTAGTGTCAGGTTTAAACGTGGCTATGTCCAATTATAATACTAGGTACTCGTCAAATAACTGCTTTGTTTAGAGTAGAGCCCTGCAAATCTGTTAAAAAATTTTCACATGGTTTAGCGTCAATAAGTGATTTGATTTGATATAACAGGCTGGTTATTTTTATCCATTAGGCAAAAAAATTTATTAATTTGTTAGTAAGTTCATTAATTATTTAATCGTAATTAAAAAGTTAGCTAATTAATTTATTAATTTAATTAATTATTAATATATTAAAAATAATTAGTAATTATTTATAATATTAATTAGTGATTAACTAATTATTTATAAATTAATTATTGTTGTATTTTAATTATCCTATCGCTTTGTATTAATTGCAAACAACAACATCGTTTCCACCATTAGGACCATAAGAATGAAAGTATGTAATGCATAATCATTGCAAACAACAACATCGTTTCCACCATTAGGACCATAAGAATGAAAGTATGTAATGCATAATCATTGCAAACAACAACATCGTTTCCACCATTAGGACCATAAGAATGAAAGTATGTAATGCATAATCATTGCAAACAACAACATCGTTTCCACCATTAGGACCGTAAGAATGAAAGTATGTAATGCATAATCCATAATGTATTGTGTTCATTTTTATAAACCGTCAGTATACAAAAATGCGCGATAGTATTGATAAACTTTAGGAACGGGTTTTTTATGAGTTTTGCTTTAAATTTTTAGGAATTGGTATTTATGCCAGTCAAACAAACAGTGACACGGGGTATATGTATCTGGTATATTCGTGTAAATGTCTAGTGTATTCCTATAAAACCTAGTATATTCGTGTGTAAAATCTAGGAAAATATGCAAAATGTGTAAAATCTAGTAAGATCTAGAAAAATCTAATGTAAAAGCAATTATATTCTAGTAAAACTATAACTTACCATGACAGCCGTTTTTCGGTATAAATTGGCGTTTTTTCGATTTCGACGAGAATATTGTCACAGCGTTAGCACTTTTGGTGTCAGAATTGAATGGCTTCGATTGGTCGAAGCTCGTTTCAAATTGTACCGATTTGTCGTCTTCAGGCGTTTCTACCGGTTTTTGTATTGGTACTTCAAGGCTTGTCTTGGAAGTTTTCGATATTTCGGGTTTTTTAAAAACGGTCTTCAGAATCTCAGTAACTTCCAACCCCAGATTAGATGAAGCCTTCGAACTATGGTTTGATTTTGTCTTTTCAATCTCCGTTACAGTATAATTGGTCTTTGAGAAATCATCATGATCGTCTTTGTTTATTTCCAATTTTGTATTGCTGCTACTGTTGGTGTTATTGGCCAAAGTCAAATGAGATGATACGAATATTAAAGCTAACAGAATTGACGACACCCATATTATGTTGCGTGACATTAAACGAAAAAGTACCGGTAATTGCATGTTTAGTGACGTTATACTGGGCTACCCAGTGGATGGAAGTGGCTAAATATATTATTATTATTTGCTAGCAGCAATATCTATGTTAAACCATTGAAATTATTCGATTGCCTAAAATATAAACACACCACAGTTGGCATTCACAGTCTATCTTTACTATTTTAGTAAAATCTATTTTTTGCGACAGGTTAATCAACAATATTCTAATGAACATTTAGATACTCTGAATTACCACGAATTTTAGAACAAAACGAATAACTAGCCGTTATCTTGAGAAATGAGCTCAAAAATTTGAAAAATTAATTGTAAAATAGAAAAATTAGCTGCACAATTAAAAGTTAGCTGTAAGCGTGACAAATTTACTTTAAAATTGAAAAATAATTAGACTACAAAATTATTTTGTAACCTCTGGCATATTATAGTTGTACAAATATATATATAAGTATAAATATTTTTTCGCACTGGACTGTTTAATACTCCAGGCATGTAGCATCTCACTACGCCAGCATATGTAGCGTAGCTGAACACGCTGTGATGGGGCCTGTGGTGTAATGGTAGCGCGCTAGTCTTGCAAGCTAGAGATCCGGCTTCGAATCCCGGCTGGTCCAATGAATGATCACTCGTGGATCTTTTCAGGCATATCAAAATATGAGTCGAAAAGATCAACGTAAGAGCATTTATGATTATTACGAAACACTATAAATTCATATAATGCCAATATGTATATTAGAAAGAGATAGCTATATTTAATGATATACAATATAGGTTCACATTCGGTACAAATGTGTGGAAACTAGTATGCCAATGGAATATGATGCAGGATGGATAATGCACATATAGCATTATATCATACGGAACTTGTAAAACATATCATGATACCTTAATCGTACGCTCGCGAGTTTAACGAGAATTTTCAATTTTGGCTCTGGAGGGGGTTGAGGAGGTCCTGCTGTGTGTGTCTGTGTGCGTGTGTGTCTGTGTGTCGCACCTGGATCTCGATAACGGTTGGGCGCATTTTGATGCACGATAGCTCATTCGAACCGCAATGATCGATTTAGGTGTAGTGACGGAGCCGGATTTTTGAATTTTTTGCCGTGAGAAAAGTTATGGGGCAAAATGACGTCATTTTGGCCCATTTTTCGGGCAACCGCTCCAGTTTTTGCTACTTTTCTCAATACGTACAAGAGGTATCCGCAAACTAATAGGCCTATTCCATGTAGCTTTACCAGGGCTTTCCAATCATATATAACAAGTTTTTCAACTACTTCCCAATCTGGAGTCTATAAGCTTATAGTTGGCCTCAAATTTCATATTTGGTAAAAAGTCACACACACACCTAAATGTGTGTTTTTGTTGCTTTTAGTGTCTTATATGGGGTTTTCTGGGCAGATAAACTTATTGCAAGTGCTAAAAATATTGTTATTTTTTACACTTCTGGTTCATACTTGGCATAAAAAATGACGTTTTAGAAATTTTTGGTGAGAAGTTGTGGGAAAAGCACCTGAATGTGCGTTTATTGTTGGTTTTAGTGTCGGATATAGGGTTTTCTGGGCCGACAAACTCATTGCGAGTGTCAATCATATTGTTGGGCAAATATTTTTTACACTTCTGCTTCGGGGGATTGTTCTCACCACTCGAATTCTGGCTCGCAAGCGAGCTTCACTAGTTTAATACAACAATCGATGTATAAACCCCAATTTTATCGAAACAGTGCTCAATTATTGTAATACTTGGCACACTAATTCATTATTAGTTTAAGCAGAACAGAACTGCGATCACAGATTCTTTGCCGGGTAAGAAATAATAAATAATATATACATTAATATGTTCACACCATTGAATCAGGGTACGTTATTAAAGAACCATATTCTAACACAAAATCAAGAAGATGTTTACAATATTTATCTACATAATCTTGATTAAAACTACAAAGTTAGGTAAAATTTTCTTTTGTGATTCGCTTATGGTAGAGCCGCCTACTGAAGTAAGGCGTTGTTGATAGCCAAAAGTAATTTGATCTGGCAATTTTATCATATTATCATGGCAATTTCATAACTCATTTTTGGGGTATACAAATTATACAAAGTTGTTCGGTTTCAGTTTTTATGTTCCACTAGTTACATAAAAATAAAGCGGATAGAATCTTTGATGCACTCAATAGTTTCAGCATAGTATCTCTTGTATAAGGACGTAGTAGTTTCCGCTTGTCAGTTCAGGTAGATATTTGCTTATTCCATTTATTTGCTGTGACTGGTTATGCTACAGGAATGGAATATAAAATGTGGAAAACATTTTAAATCCTAAAATGTACTCCGTAAATTATATACTATTCTAATGATAAATGTAGGTTTTCAAATACAACGGGTCATTAATATATGTTTCTTTTCATCTATTTGCTATAATTTTTATGGCCCATGTCACCTTTAGGAGCCGGACGTTATAACGTTAGAAAAAAGAACAGCTTAGAGCACGGGGTTCGGGGGGCGGCAGCCCCCCGACTTAAGCTTAGGCTTAGTACTTGGCGCATATAGGGAATTTAGCTTAGGCTAAGACTAAGTCTTATGCTTAGTATATCGAGAAAAGCGTGGCATGCATTTCACTTCCGCCCCTAATGGTAGATTGGCCATTTTTATTAATGTAATAAATTTGGAAATAAAAAGAGAATTATATTGTTAAAGTGGCAACTCCTCTGCGCATAATGAGCAGCAATGGCTGAAGAATACAATTTGGAGTAATTAATTGTATATCCTGCAAAACGTACAACTTGAATAGAAATAAATAAATAAATATATAATAAAATACTAAAACACAATATTAACAATTATAATATATATAATTGTAATAATAATATAAATATAAAATAATATAAATATAACTGCATTAATAATTATAATTATTGTAATAGTTCATTTGTTAATAACTAAATATATACATATACATATATATCTATATGAACTATTACAATAATTATAGTATAGATATAGTTGTAATAATAATATAAATACAAAATGAATAATATAAATATAATATATATATATATATATATATATATATAGATATATAAATATATATATATATATAGATATAAATCGTGATATACGTCTTGGTTAAGTTCTATTTCGCCGTTTGTTGCCGATAAAAGAAAACCAATTCGGCGTATATCCGTTTTCTTGTAAATTTTTTTAGGACATTAAGTTCTATATAATAAAGCCGTGATTGTCAATTTTAGAATATTTTATTGCAATCAAAGCGTAACGACAAAACAGTGTCAACTACAGTTCGAGCTACGTTAATACAATAATAGCCATTCACGAATTCAAACCATTACACGAACAATCATGCAATGAACAGAAAGAACTGAAGATGATCAGTTCAAAGTGTATATATAATACAAGCAAAAAATATTTGTGATCATAAAAACACATCGAAAGAATTATTAACATTTACTTTGCTTTTATGAATGAATGATTTTTCAAGTGATGTTGACTGACTGACTGACTGACTGATTGAATATATACAATTGTTGAGCGATTACATCTTATAGCTGCGGATATTTCTTTGACAATCACCGGGTGAAAAAAGTGGGCTGATCAATAAAATATTAGTGAAGTACGCGACGCGAAACAGTGCTGCGCAGTGATTTTTGAAAAAAAACTGCACCGAACTATTTTTCTGAGCTCTTTTTCAAGTGATCACCTCGGCAGCAGTTTTATTATTGCTCTGGCGGAATTTGTTTGTTTTTTTAAGCTACACACGAACGAAAAGCATTACTGCTCAGTGCTTGTGAGCGATGACGAATTATTATATATAGCAGCTGAGTTTTGTTAAAAAAGTTTGTGCTTTGGAAATGCTTAACGCGATCACAACGTATACAGCTGGACTAACGAAATAGCTTTACGGAACATTAACAGTTAAAAATTAGAAATATTTAACTTAAAACAATTTCAGTAAAAATCAATGATCGCTTTATTGGTCAAACTGACGTTTATTGCAACACTATTTTAAAATGGAAGTACGGTTCGTCTTGTTTCCAAAGAGAACATCAAGTTGTTTTGATGTTTAAAAATCAGGATAAATATGAAGATATAGAAACACAGATTTTTGCAATTCATCAAAAAGCGGCACCGGATTTGATAAGCCAGAGTATATTTTTTCCAATGTTATTTCCGAGTAAGCAACACCAGTAGTAGAGTGAGACCTTGGCTAAAATAGCGCATCCAGGACGTCTAATTGATTAGATATTACATGACGAAGTAGTTAAATAGGTATTGTCTGCCTTATTAAATTTTTTTCGAAAAAGTTCCACTGTTATCATGCGTACCGCTGCACATAAAAACCTGAAAAAATCAAAAACTTTTTGTCTAATTGCGAGATTTCAATTTAGGAGGGTCCGCCATGGTTGTTCTTTAATGAAACTCACTAACTCAGCCGTGCAAACATCTACTTTACAAATCTGTCATCAGTATTCGCAGTTTAGACAAACGCAAAGCGCGGCCATGTGATGTACGAACGAAACTTATCTTCGCTGTCGTTTCGCAATTTCTCACGTATGTCTGTATTGAGCACTAATGTGTTGCGTCAGGGAGGTATTTCCACGACCCATATGCGAGTTATTGCATCCGATAAATTGGTAAACGCATCTTAGACAAAATTGGTAGGCAAATTGGAAGCTAAATCGCAAAAAAGTGACAGAGAACAGCACCTGTGTTCTGCTGTATCGAAATTGTGTGCAGAATAAATATCGCGGTTTGTGCGCGTTGATCGATTTTACGACTGCGAACCGACTTGACAAAAGAACAATACGGATGCACCCACCAAAACTGAACTTGGCGCATATCATGTCACTACAACTAAATACGCGTTCGCAAGACATGCTTACTTATGTAATGATTGTTGTAATGCGTTGAGTTTCGATACCTAATTTGCAGAAATAGATTAGGAAAGCAATACCTGATAATGGGAATGCAATCTTATAATGCTATGCTTTTCTTAATAAACATAGACATTTGTACTCAACCCAGTTACTTAAAGGATGCGGTATATTTACACTCTAGTGTGCTAGGGAAACTTACATTGCTTTCTTATCCTGACACAAAATACGTCAGAAATTCGTTTGATTGCATGCATAAATACGATCACAGTAAAAAGAACTCATATCTAGCTTCTGTTTCGTATCCTAGCAAAGTCTAGTGTTTCTATCATCTATAGGGTTCAATTTATGGCTTCTATGAACCAGGTGACAAACCATCAGAGTTTGATAAGCACATCAGTAATTAGTTTCAATGTATCGGCACTACGAAATAAATCATCGCTGAGAATGATTATGTTGCTAATATAGCAGTAATCACAGTTGTTATGGTATTTTTGCTCCACAACATGACAATTATTCAACATACTGTTTTGTTTACAAACAGTATTGTGATTAAACTCTCTCTTTCGGACCAAAATTACTTATATTTGTTGTATGTAAATTGCGAACCGCGTTTACGAATTTTGGTTCCGATTTCACAGCTTTACCTATATATTGTGCTGTGGTTCTTGACACAAACTAATTAAAGAACTAAAGTACCAATTGGGAGTCGACAGATACGTAAGATTATATGTTATCATCTATGGCTGGATCTATTTATGTGACCTCAAGCAGTCCTAGCTAATTTTCAGAGGAAATTTGGCAGACAAACTTATTTAAGATTTAAAATCATTCCGCCATTTTTGCATATAGCAGCCGTTAGCGAACGACAAATTGTTTTTAAATGAAATTTTAACCGATTTGAATTCAAAAACGCTTTTATACTTACGAAGAATTTCTAATAAAATATAGAACCCTTTCGTTTATAATTACGTTGAACTTGTTCATGAACAGAGTCCAATACTAATTCAAAGCTGATAAGTGTAGTTGAACTATCTTTACCAGATTTGAATCCGGTAATTGTGCGTCGAATTGGTTTTGCAACAATGTTTGTGGAGTCTGCATTGGGTATTATAAAAATACGATTGTTGATGAGTTCATCTTAAGTTTAATAGCGCATTAGTCATTTTATAAATTGGCTGAGCTGAAGTAGAATTAACGGGTCGGTGCACGTACAGGTTTCAGTTCTTCGATTTTTGGCAGCCAAAAATGTAAGGTAAAAAATTGCAATTATATTCGCGGAATAAATATATAGTGTTAGCCAGCTTCCGACACATTCTGGTCATCGATAAAAAGGCTTTGGAACCGCCACGGGATATAAGGCATCCTATAGGTACACATCTGCCATTTTCTTTGCGTTTTTCCTTGATAATAAACTATCAGGCTAAAATTATCGCGGAAGCCCTCTGAAGGCTATAATTTTTCACTATTTTAAAACTTCTGAGGAAAAAGCTAATAATACATTTTCTCAAAAAGTCATCCATTGGCTTATTGGTATTTTTTCAGATTTTAACCTCAGACTGGAAAGGCTGGATAAGGCCTGTTAGAATAACACCTGCACCGTCTTATTGGCGTTTATATCAATTTTTGCTAGCAGCGCGGTTAGTGGAGCTTTTCCACTATTTCAAAGCTTTTATGGTAAAATTAAAACATCTTTCAAAAAGACATTCGTTGTTTTATTGGTTGACGTTTTTCATAATTATTTTTTATCAGAATAAAACAGTTGGCTTAGAAGCAAAAACGGAATATAATCTCTGTCCGCGAACATAGGTTTGTGGTCTCAAGGAGTCATTCGTGTAAAGCATTATGCCTAATGGCGCTCATCTGGTCATATTCCTCTTAATATTAACTCTTTAAACCGCTCTTCCAATCATAATGTCTTTCACGGGTTGTGGTTTCACGAGGTTATTCGTGTAAAGCACTGTGTCTACTGGTGCTTGTCCAGCAATTCCTCCTGATAATATTAACTTTAAATCGCTCATCCAATCATAACGTCTTTCGGGCAGTTGTTGAATGCGGCTGTCTACTTTCGTTAGACCATGCATTGTTCGAAGAATGCTTGGAACAGGTAAGTTCAAAAAATAAAAAATTTTCATTATATATGTTATTATAGCATCTACTGCATACAAACAGTAGACTGACCTCGTCCAAGTTATTAAGTGCACTAATACTATACCGAAGTCAATTAATGTTAATAAAGCAACGAACGGTATCAGATCTAGATCAGTTTGTTTTTATTTATTTCTGACGAGAATGCAGGCATGTAAATCTGTAAAAAAAAGTGGAAGGTACTTAGTCAGAACACTTAGTGGCTTTATAATATGAAAAAATGGGGTGGGAGGTTGGGTAAACAGAGTGCCGAAACGTACCTCTTAAAAGTGTGGTGCCCTCAGGATTTAGAGCAGTGTATGTATGTATACTAATGTCCTAATTGCAATGATGCAATTAACTTGAGGCTGCACGTCATCGACTGAAGGTAAATATAGAAGTAATAGGTTTTCTTTACATAG
>JASANE010020701.1:0-26583 GCA_030248225.1 Trileptium ribeirensis | reverse complement strand
CGTTGTTCTTCGTTCAGTTACGTATTGCTTGAGGACGGGAAAGGGCGGTTGGGCCCCATAAAATGAAGAGGGCGGTTGGGCCCCATAAAACGAAGAGGGCGGTTGGGCCTGGTGAACGAAGAGGGCGGTTGGGCCCCATAAAACGAAGAGGGCGGTTGGGCCCCATAAAACGAAGA
The DNA here is from genome assembly GCA_030248225.1 of Trileptium ribeirensis. Lineage (NCBI taxonomy): Eukaryota > Metazoa > Nematoda > Enoplea > Enoplida > Thoracostomopsidae > Trileptium > Trileptium ribeirensis. The sequence goes on along the minus strand of JASANE010020701.1, from coordinate 26,407 downwards.
GGGCGGTTGGGCCCCATAAAACGAAGAGGGCGGTTGGGCCCCATAAAACGAAGAGGGCGGTTGGGCCCGGTCGAACAAAGAGGGCGGTTGGGCCCCATAAAACGAAGAGGGCGGTTGGGCCCCATAAGACGAAGAGGGCGGTTGGGCCCCATAAAACGAAGAGGGCGGTTGGGCCCCATAAAACGAAGAGGGCGGTTGGGCCCCATAAAACGAAGAGGGCGGTTGGGCCCCATAAAACGAAGAGGGCGGTTGGGCCCCATAAAACGAAGAGGGCGGTTGGGCCCCATAAAACGAAGAGGGCGGTTGGGCCCCATAAAACGAAGAGGGCGGTTGGGCCCCATAAAACGAAGAGGGCGGTTAGGCCCCATAAAACGAAGAGGGCGGTTGGGCCCCATAAAATGAAGAGGGTGGTTGGGCCCCATACAACGATGAGGGCAGTTGGGCCCCTAACTTTCCTTTCCAGTGATTACGCCAATGTGTAAGATAAATAAATTCACGAGCAACCCGACTCAAAAATGTTTAATTGAACATGGTGTCATTTTAGCAAGTTTATAACTGAACATTGTTTAGAGCGATCAACATTAGCTGTAACTATGATATTCGGCTCTGCTTAAGTGTGTGATATTCTTCAGCAATCACTTATTAACTTTCACTTCTACTCCACTAGGTTTATGATCCACTTAGAGAAGCATTTAAGGTTATTGGATGCCTGAAATATATCGATATTGCTAACATTACATGTACAAAACTCGTATATACATGCCATTTAACAGTCCATACTATCCCCAAAACAGTAAAATATATTGGGTCATTGGCGTTGTTACGTCGCCTTTTGAAATTGAACATTATTGTAACAGGTTGTATTTGTTAATCGATATATAATGTATAGCCATGTTTCGCTAAGATCAAAATGAAATGTGGGTAAAATGTGGGCTGGCCAAAGCTGTTTTCAATTTTACCGCTTTCCAGAACTAAAATTAGACTAAAATTTTAAAACTATTATATACTGTAAATTCTTTTATACTCAAAAAGTTAGTGATCACATTCGATCTCTGATATACGTTTGCAGCTACGATTTTTAATTAGTTAGTAAAAATTTGTTGTTGTTGTTGTTAACTAGATGCTTCTTGTGGGTCTCCACTGTTTAAGACACATTTTTAGACGTGTCCCATATTTACCAGTATTTAGTTTAAATTTCACACAGTGTCTGTACGATGTCAGGGTACCCATTAGGCAGCTTCGTTGAAGTTGTCAGTCTTGTGTTGAACCATTTGAAAAAACAGTGTTGGATATTTCATAATTAACACTGAAAAAGTATTTACAAGAACAATGTTTATTTACCGGACAAGCCAGCCTTATGACACAAGTAGTTTTTATGCCTTGCGCCACACTGTAAGACGATATACCAACAAAAGCTGATACAGACTCAGTAAAAACGGGAATATTACGAATGATCCGCGTCCTTATCCACAACTAATCTCAGAATTTCGCTTAAACTCAAAAGGATTTACGTATCATAAGAGGGTAAAAATCTAGTTACCCAAGTAGTTTGGTTGTTTTAAATGATATATTTAAATGAAATGAAGTTAAGGATTTCGATGCGTTAGAACCATGGGGCCCGTGGGAGGGTTCCCACTTTTTGAGGCCCGGGGGTGAACGCTTCTCCCCACACAGGAACACAGTCTTTGTTTCTCGGGGAGCCCAAGCCCGTCTTAGTATATTTGAAAAAGATCCACGAGTGATCATGCATTGGGCCAGCCGTGATTCGAACCAGGATCTCTAGCCTGCAAGACTAGCGCGCTACCATTACACCACACGCCCCGATCACAGCGTGTTCAGCTACGCTATATATGCTAGCGTAGTGAGATACTAGATATTCGAAGATTAGCGAACCAAAAACCTTCGTTAACGTAAATGTGTATTACGTCAAAGCGATTTTGTCACAAAAATGAATCAAGGATAAATGCAGAATGTCTACATTAGACCACTATTTCAAACGACTTGGACCTAATCCAGAGCAGTCAACATCTGACACGCCGATTTTTTGAAACTGTGTTTTTAGTTAGGGAGTGTCATCTGAAAACGCTTCTTCAATGTTATCTCGAGGACGTTGTAGAAAGCTTGGCGCTTCAGTTGGAATTTGTGTTCTTGGTGCTACCTGTTAGGAGCCATGTCAACATTGGAAAAAAAATTAAATGTAATTATATTTGTATAATAATAATTATATTATATTATTATAATAATTATAATTAATTATATTATTAATAATAAAAATTCGTATACAGCTACGGCCAGTACCGCTATCCTTCTTTGATCTTCAAACATGGATATAGTAGACCCAGCAGGCAGTGCCCAGCTAAAATGCATTGGGTTAAAATCGAGTTATTTACTGCAGACATCTGATTTAGGTTGGCAGCCTTGTATTTGTTGCAGTATCGGCCCTACTACTTGTTACTGAAACGGGTGCTCTGATTCGTGCCTCATCCTCAAATTTCGGACTAAGTCTGGTCTAAATTTTTCCCCTAGAGAAGTACCAGCTCATAGATAGAACAATGGACAATGCGCTTTTAAATAAGATCATGTTTCGAAGCGAAATATTTTATAATTTATGCAAAAATGTTACTGCTCTGCTAATTTTATTATGAGTCTGAACGATATGCGCTTTCTAATAGTGCTGCTCCCATCAAAAATTCCAGAAAACGACAATAAAAAAGAATGCACTGGAGTTGAACCTCTGAATTGGTTTGTACAGGACGGAGCTCTAGACCACTAGGCCACGTTTTAATAACCAACGTCTTTTCACGTCATTTGAATGACTGGCAATTCCCGATGTGTATCAACGTTTGAATTATTGGATTTTCAATTTCTAATGTGTATCGATATAGTGTAACGTCTCACTACGCTATAGTATTTAGCGTAGTTTCAACGCAAATTGATCGGGGCCTATGGTGTGGCTGGTTCAATGTAAGATGTCTCGTGAATCTTTTCAATAGTTTTGCCAATCGATCAGTTCACTGTTGGAATTGTTTACCTGGGGTTGGTGACCAGTCGATCGTGTCAGTTTCTGTCGCGAAAAAACAAACAGTTTCTGGAAGGAGCAAATATAAGTGAATACCTTATTGAGGACGTTCGTAGCTTATAATCATTAAATAACACTCTCAGTCTCGATTTCTTTATTTGTTCTAAACATAAAATTATCACCAGTTGTAAGTGACTCTATGTCCTTTCTGATCTTATCTGTTTATTTACCACATGTCAGTCTATTATTTTTTGTATAACAGGATCTTTCACCTGGTCTATTATCTCACATGGACAGTGTGAGTATGGACAATGGATAAAAGTTCTGGGTAAAAAGGCTTAACAGGAAATAAACTATGTTGTTGTTGTAAAAATATTCATATTCAGTTCATGGTCCAACATCCTAATTTCTCTGTCACACAATGTTTTGTTCATTTGATTGGTAAAAAGGCTTAACAGGAAATAAACTATGTTGTTGTTGTAAAAATATTCATATTCAGTTCATGGTCCAACATCCTAATTTCTCTGTCACACAATGTTTTGTTCATTTGATTGGTAAAAAGGCTTAACAGGAAATAAACTATGTTGTTGTTGTAAAAATATTCATATTTAGTTCATGGTCCAACATCCTAATTTCTCTGTCACACAATGTTTTGTTCATTTGATTGGTACTGGTAATCGATAATGTACACCCATGATATATGATGATGTTAATAAATTAATTGAATAATTGAATTGAACATGTCTTATAATGTCATTTCACCAACAAACCACCGCCATTAATACTTGAAAAGACAAGTAGATCTGCTTAGTTCGATTGCTGTTCGAGTCTCGCCATGAAATACCCGGACAGTCAGTCGGACTCATCCAAAACGCGGCACCAATAAAACGAATAAGAGAGTAATCATCTAGTTCCACTTAAGTCTGGGTAAATGTTTGTTTTAGAAATTATACATAGAGAACCCGTTTGTGGCCTAATGTAGACACAAATATATACAGCGTTTACACTTATGCGTATATTTAGAGGGGGTCGTCATTGGAGGCAGTGTGTTTTGATTCGTGATCCCCTCATTGCCGCACACATCTAAGAATGTATTGTCCTTTCCACCGTGCAAAAATCAGACGACTTGCTGGGTCTACCCGCACACACAATGATGGTCTCCACTCAGCTAAAATTTTCTGGCGACACCCCTGTAAAAAAGGCAGTACGCCATTCACAAGTGGGGCGCACTACTGCAAAGTTGATGACGTAGTATTATGGCAGCCTTTTGTTCTCGAAAATGGAGGGCGACCCCCACGCCGGTGCTGTGCCTCTGTATAGGATATTTTCGTACAGATGTTATTAGTGGCCATTGTTGCTAGTTGATATGGTATAACTGAGTTAATGCTTGTAAAATCCTAAATGATCCTCACAAAACAGCTATTTCTCAGTCCTTAGTATTAAAATGCGAGAATATAACCTTACCTACTTTTTTTAGCCAAGGCCTTCGCTCAAGTTACTAGGTCAACCCACTTTGGAAAATGAAACTGTGTAAAAACAAAGAATTGAAACTTACCCGCTTACTGGTCAAGGCAGAGGTAAAGTTTCATGGGAAATCTTTAATGTTTTTTGTTCAAATTTAGGGTAACTGCTAAATTTAGCTATCTCTTCCAATACTACACTGGAACTAGGTGAGAATATAAATCAATAAACATCTATACTTAAGGAGCAAAGACCAAAGGGGTAAGCTAAGTCGTGGGGGCTTGGAATTCCGAGAGAATCAGCCGGTTGCGCCCGGCGGGTATGGTGTCTTCTTCGACATCAACGCTAGGAGGAGGAGTGGGGATCTGATGCCCCAGAATAATCCCCTACCTTCTATGCACATGTACGATCAGTAATTACATATTCAGTAAATGGCTAGCATCATTAATTAAATCTCTATCAACTAGTGTTATGTTGGTAGTTAGTACAATTGTGTCTAGAATTGTGTGTAGAACATTGAACCGTTTTAATTCCCCTAAAACTCTAATATTTTTCCAGTTTACTTTAAGCTAAACCCTAATTTTTATACGATACATTAGCAACATTTATAAGCAATTCCGAAGTTTTTTTGATGTTTTAACCATATCAAAAATTTGTAGTTTCAGGTAATAATTTAGTTAGTTAACTTTAAAAATAGACCTATTGAATATAATTGTCGATGGCTATGAGGTAGTTTTAAGCTAAACCTGTTGCTGCAATCCTGCCGAAGAAAATTCGATTGAAGATCGAAACCTGGCATTCCTGTGTCGGCTGAAGCCTTTTTGATATTGGCATTATGTCGACAACGTCCGAAATACCTTAGACCCGCAGCAAAACCATCTCTTCAATGCGGGATAAAAGATTCATATGGGCCAACAATAAGCCAAGCCTATCGAACGACTGTAAGAGGTTAGTTTTCAGTTTTCATGATTGCTTATTATGTTTATATATAAAAAGGTTATGTTTAGATGTTTTCACTCTGTTTCGCATAAATAGGATATATTCGTGGGTGTCCCTAATGGCTCAGTTGGCAGGGGTCGGTAAATTAAGTAATATACGTTCGAAAAGAATCGATTGCGAGGAATGCCTGGATTTGTTACGGGAAGAAAATTTGGGAATACGGATATCGGCACCGCCCCGCTTTATACAGCGGGTATTTTCATTTTTCATGCAGCTGTAAACGGCCTGTCAACTTAAGGGAATTAAGTAGTTCCGGCGGAGGATAAATCAAGGAGGCGTAAATTTTTGAAGTTTTAGGAATTCATAATTTCTTAAGTTTTGCTAAAATTTTCTCTAATAGTTTTCCAATTTTTTCAGTTTTTGCTGTAATTTTTCCCAATTTTCATCAATTATCCCAAAATTTAACATGATTTAGATAATTTTCCCGAAATTTTGAGCGCGCGTACTGAGCGTCCACAAACGGTACACATGGCTTGGTGGGGTGTCCGACACTAGGGATGGTAATACCCTACCTCATTTGTGGACACTTTTGCCATAAAGAGGGTTATCCCCTAAGGCATACATGATCATATGGAAGAGGGAGATTACTCCCCTCTCCTAAAACTCAACCCCCGGGGCGAAGCCGATCCCCGTGGGAAGTAGTCCGGTCCCTTGAGACTCCTCCTTGTGCCTAGGTCACACGAAAAATTTGGGCACAAATAGGCGAAAATATTGAAAAAAGGCAAAAATTAAAAAATAAATTTGAGTCCCAAACATTTCAAAAATATATCCCCTGATGATCTCCTTTCCACTGGCAAGCTGATCCGCGAAGCACCCGCTATGGTCTCTGGGATCTAAGTCATCAAGTGTATGCCCTATAGGTTGAACCCCCCAAGCCATGTTTAGGTTTTCTGCGCCGAATTCGTGTGGAAAGACTTTTAGCAATTATGAGCAAATTTATAAAAATTTTAAGAAAATACCGAAGAAAATAGGAATGATTGAAAATTGGGGATGGTAGGGAAAAATTTTTAATAACCCTCTGGTGGATAGAAGAATATATGCACCTAAATTCTAACCGACTTAAGGAAAAATTTAGTTTCCAAGCAGCTATATACGAATAAAATGTATCAAATTTGCTCCAACTAACAGTGGATCTTATTTTCAAATATCAATTAATAAACCATTGCCTGATACCAAGGGTTTATTTCTGTCGCTTTTTGGCCAGGGTCTATTTCTTTTTTGCAAGAAAATTAGTCGCCCACTTTCGTATGTTTTAGTGATAGACAGAGAAACACTTAAGTGGCTTATAACAATAAAATAAATGCTGATAACCAGTTTTCTAGCGGAATATTTGAGCAAAGCCGCTATCAGGACTATTATTTTGTCTTTTACTATGTCAACTTCTACAGTTAAAAAACAAACAAACAATTGATTGAATCCACTTAACTGTAGTGTTTGCTTCTGAAACGCGTTCATACGACTAGAGAATGAATATTGATTAAATACGCCGAACACTGCCAAACATTTTACACCGAATTGGCCAAAGAAGTGAATAATATATATGGGCAGAACGTGGAGATCTAGGTAAGTTTTACTTTTTCAACTAATTACAGATTTTCTCCCATAAAATGTAAAAGCTTTTTTAATTGGATTTCTTCCTGAAAGCCTTTATAAGAAGGTTTTGTACCAAAACCCTTCTGCCAATGAATTCTTAGGCATTCATCGCACGGAAAGGAGTGAAATTGTTTAAAACATTTGTTTTAAATTTCTTTTCGCGCTAGCTTTTTAGACTATCCTCTAGTTTGAACAAACTCAGAAAATACAACAAACCATTATAAGTATAAATACTTTGACTAAGAACTCAGGTTTATAAACCATAATGGGATCTGAATGTTACCCCACAGTTCCAAGACTTCTTTTTAAGCCGGTCACTGTAAGATATGTTTGCCCAAACACGATCGATGCGTGAAACGTCGCTGCGCTCATCAGATATATCCCAAATGCATGGTCGACCATGCCTGTGATGTGTACTAGAACAACGGCTTGACAAAAGGCACGTACTCTCTTACAAAAACTGTACAAATAGGGATGAGGCAAGGTCAGGTTGGGGGATGATCCATGGTTCGAATAGGAATTGATAAATTTTCGAAATGTCTTGGGACTCATGGTTTTTCCCAAAATTTCTGCCGATTTTCAACATCAACGTTTTTGATACATTTTCCTCTGGCTTTTGCCAATTTTCCACCAATTTTCGCCAGTTTTGGTTAAAATTTTCAAACAAACAAACAAAAGTTTATTAACAAATGGCATACCGATATCCGGAAAATCAGCGTAACGAGTTTTGCATCAGGCGTTAAGGCCATCATTGTGAGCTCGAAACTAAGGCAATGGCTTACCGTCTTCCGGTGTACCGGTTACAAAATCTAATCATGAAATAAACGCATAAGTAAATTTTAAATAAAAGACAAGTTAATAAACGTCAATTCAACCGAAAAGGAAGCAAGTCCACTTATCCACTTACATTCAGTGAAAATATAGAGCATAAGATTATTATTTATTAAGGGAGTAAATAGCATTTCAGACAATTATTAAAAAAATTTTCTATTAAACTGCAAAAACTGGCTCAAGTCAAGCTTGTTTAAAAGCATTTTGAATTTTCGGCAGTCGGATGATCCTACGAGAGGTTCACAGCAAACAAAACTAGGTAATTTATTCCACGCATCGATAGTTCTCACCGGAAAGCTAGGTTTATAACAGCTTGAGTGTAACTTTGGTTTTATTAGTTTTCTTTCGTGACCACGCGTATTCGGGTTGTGGGAAATTTCAAAAAATATGTGACAGCTATAAAATTCATTATTAAGACTTTTGAAACTAGAATGAGGTCGTGTTTTAAACGACGTAGTTCTATAGGTTCTAATTTGAAGTATGTTACCCGTTGCTTGTACGACATATCGAAGATACCAAGCCGTATGGCTAGCTTCTAGTGAAATACCGTTGCACTTTCTCCAACTTATCTATTTCGAGCAAATAATACGGTGACCAAACGTGGCTAGAATATTCAAATATTGGTCGAACATACGATAAATACGACAGTATTAATGACTCTGAGTTACAGTGAATGAAGCAGTTAAACAACATATTTATTACACGATATGTTTTCGCAACGATGACATTGCAGTGCGTCTCAAATTTGAGGTCGGAGCTAATTATTATGCGTAGGCCTTTACATGCGGAAACACAGGGAATTACATTCCCGTGCAAACTATATTAAAATTTGAGGTTGTTTTTGCCCAAGTGCAAAATATTGCATTTCGAGACTGAAATAGAAAGTCGCCGGGATTTTGCCCATTGTTCCAAGGAGATGAGTTGGAGCACTGTCATCGTTGCACTTTGACGTATTAACATATAACTTAACGTCGTCTGCAAAAAGTTTATACTTGACATTATTTAAGCAACAACCAACATCATTTATATATATCAGTAACAAAGTAGGCCTTAGGATGCTGCCTTGAGCCACTCCAGATAGAACCTTTTTTGAACTCTGAACCACCTTCCGCTGAGAAAAGCTGTAATCCACTTCAAAAGTGCGCCAGTAATGCCTATACATGACATTTTGTGATGCAGTTTTCCGATTTTCCGATCAGATTTTCCGCGCGCCTACGGCGCTACAGGGCATCCGGTCTCTCGGATAGGGGCCCCACGGATCTTCCAACGTGAAATCCTGGATCTGCCACTGGGTTAAGGAGTCGCCAAAATAATATGTTGGTGGTTCAATATATATGGCTTTCCCGAAATTGCTCTGCAGACAAAGGATACTTTTGAGCGATTTATGAACAAATACACCAAAAACATTATAATCATTGATTGAGGAGAGGTAGATTTTGCCAATTCGGGTGAAACAAAAATCCCTAAGATCCAGGCCTAAGATCCCTAATCCAACAGGAAACTACATTATGCTGCAAATATTAAATTTGCTTGCGCTTCAATATTAAGAAGCTTGGTTAGAGCAAAAATGCTTGTTGATGGGTAGGTAATGAATGTATAATCTAACATAAAAAAACACCCCTAACAGTCTGCAGAAGTGTCTGTTAGGTAGAAGAAATGGTATTATTAATTCACAATGACTCGCCCGCATAAAAAATCTTACAATAAACATTCTGACATATACTAGCAAAATCATTAGTATAAAACCGAAATGACTCTGCAAAACGGGGTAACTTATTCGTAGGAACACTTTTAATATGAACCCTCTAGTTTTATATTTATTTACATTCAATATATTTCAAATGCATTGCTTGACTGGAATACACTGTCTCCGACGCTTCCACTGGAACATCCAGTGTCTAAATTTGTTTAAGACGATCCCAACTAAGTACTGCTAATATTATTGTGTCTTTTACTAGACAACGACTTTATAAACTGTCATAGATTGATAGGTCTTTCTTTAAATAAAACGAAGAATAGCAACGTTTCACTACAAATCGATATTGACGTTCCTTCGAATTTTAGTCATTTCAAAACTACGACAACCAGTGTTTAACAGTTGAGGACTGTTCTTATAATTTGGAAGTTGAAGTTGTTCTTCGAATCTAATTCACACTCCAGAATTTGCTGCCGTTGGAGGTTGACGCTAGTTATCGAGTATCATTTTACTGAACACCAGTGAGTCAGTTATTATGAGCAGTTTGTTGCTCCGTCAGAGTCAATTTCCAATTTGTTTAAAATTCTACAACGCTACAAAGAAATTTAAACGAATTGAAGTTTAGACGGCTTTTTGCATCGTTGTAGACGCTATTTTAGCTGTATAAGAAAATAGTTTTACGTTGTAGCAAACTTTATTATTGTATTTGTCACGACAACAACGTCCATTCGTGTATTGGTTCGGTGAACTTGATTTTGAGGTGATTGGATAAGATATGTTTTGACATTGCTTTTCGTCGATCTAGATCCGGGGGCAAGGTGAGGCTCACCCCGCTCAAATCTAGCAGCGATGCAGACGAGCTTTAAACTATTTAGTAGAAACCTTTAAACAAATATTAGTGGAGTGGGTCTACCCTCCTTCTGTTTCTATTTTACTTAACCAAAATAATTTGTGTCAACGTTTCCTTACTAAAATTGTTGTATTAGTAGTATTATATCGTTTATTACCGGTCATTGGATGTTGTTGCTCGAAGGGTTTTGCATCCGGAGTTAAGTCCATCATCGCGACCCCAACCATTAAGGAATAGCATAACTGTAGCATCCTCTGCCAGCCTTGTTCAAATATAACACAACATATAACGCAAATTTAAATAAACATGACTTACGAGACCAGTCAATAAACGAATTAAATCCGAAAAAAGGGTAAATCCACTTATATTTCTGATTACATATTTCGATCAAATTTTAAAAATCTTGTTAAATATTTAATATGAATACGCTATAAATTGGTTTGTCGACCTAACTTATTATAATATACAGATATATAGGCACGTGTAAAAACGAGGTTTTACTCCCCTTTCTGCCCTTACGTTATTCATTTCCTTATGTAAATTATCTACCTTATTATAAACATGTGTGGCAATGTCCTTGGAAAGCTAGTAAGCATACTGTGCGGACGACACTTAATGAATTCTCATGCTCCAGTGGTATGAACGCGTTCCAGAAGCAGAACATTGCAGTAAATGTAAAATCTCGTACGTACCACAGGAACTGAATAAAATTTGAATTTTAAACTGTGATATTCCTTTAGCCAGATTTGAATCCTCCCTCAGTCACTTAAAATTCGTCCAGCCCCATCGTCTTATTGGCTCTGGCTATAGGCGGGCTCGCCTGAATCGCTAGAAAACTAACGGGTATGTCTATAGAAAAGCCTTTTGTAACTGCTGGGAATCAACAACCTATATTACAAACTTGCTTCATTCTGACTATTGTATAATCTGACAATCTCTTGTGCGTTTGCAACGCTTTTGCGAAAAACGCGTGTTATAAATGCAATGCCATTATTAGTATTATCAAGAGTGCATTAGACAAGAGTATGACACTTCCCTGCACTAACATATAAACCCGGGTTTGATGATATGAGCGTTTTCGGCCTGACTCCCCCTCAGTTTCTGGGTGGGGGTAGCTCGGACCCCCAATTTTTTGTGGAGAGTGTCCGAGCTACCCCCCCCCCCCAAAAAAAAACTGGGGGTCGGGGCATGTCGACCGCCAGGAACTTGGGGGACAAGGCCGAAAACGCGCATATCATCAAACACGGGCTAACATGTGAGTCTAGGGAAGTGTCATACTTTTCCCTAATGCACTCATGGTATTATATATTTAATGCACAGGCATATTTGGATCGGACTTTTAGATTGTTGGTCACCAATATTACCTAAACCTATACATTCACTGAAACATTGACTTAATCGTGGTGGTAGCAGTCACTATTCGTAACACGTCATGTTTAGAATGCATCCTAATGCAGCATTTACGTAATAAAGGACCCCTATATGAACGTTTTGTCCCCCTATGATCTAGACCACACAATCCAGAGGTACACGGTATATACCCACACTATGTAATGCAAAAGATGGTGTATGAGACATCATTAAATCAACTATTGTGTCTTAATCTACCTATTGTTTTTACTGACGGTGTCAAGGACACAATACACAAACCCATTATATATAGCGTATAAATAACAGCATGGTGTAGATAACACCATATAAAATTTATGGTGTAGTCTATACCATACTTTTTCCGTCAGTACACTGCCTATGTATACAACTATTTGAAAATACCTTTAGCTACACCATGGTGTTCAAGACACCATATAATTGATGGTGGAAGAGACAATCAGGGTGGACAAAACTTTCACATGGGGGTTTTAGCGGTTATTATATTGGATTTAACTATTATATTTTGTTCATATCCTTCAGCTCTTTTTCACGAGCCAACAGGTGGGGGTCCCTTATCAATAAATAGTCATCCGTTTCAGAAATAGTCTCTGATATATTGTAATTTTGATTAAACTATTTCATGCCAGAATTAATTTGTTTATCGTGCAATGGTTGACAATAAATCTTAGCCTTCGCGCGGAATCGAACCCGCGCTGTACGATTGAAAGCGGCATGCAAAAACCACTGAGCTATCTAGGAGCTGTTGGTTGGTTCCATTAAGAACCTTATCAAACGAACGAATGATACCGTGCTTAGGATCATATACATGGAGTTGACACAACGGTTTACACCGTCTTACAGGGTCCACTTGACTGATAAATCTAAATTACGCTCATGTGATACAGTCCTGAAAAAGTACTATTAAGCTGATGTTTCGGCTACTCGTATAATTTAACATTAAGTTATTGATTGATTGATTGATTAATTTGATATTGATTCCAATGTGATGCATAATAAATACAAGTATATAACACTGCTTTCCCTACTAGTGTTGGGTTAAAGATATTCCAAAAATTCACTACAAAGTTTAAAACCGACGTAATTTAATTAATTGAAGCACGACTACGCCTGACACATTTTAGTGACGCATTCGTACGTCGGTCGATGTATTTCAGGGCTTTTTGGATAGTACCGTCCGAGACTAGAAATTAGACCAATTCCGGCTACGGATATAATATGGTAGTTCCAACAATGCCTGCCAAAACACGTAGTATTTGAGATTGTGTTGTTCACATTACTACCTCCTTGACGCGACGTAGGCTACAAGTCGAAAACAATGTCACAGCTTGACGACTGTGATGGACAGAACAACAACCTGATCTAAATCTAATAAAAGCGTTACCACCGCAGCTCATTCTTGTTGGGTCGGTGGCATGCTTTGAATTCTTGGCTCGCTGTGCCAAAAATTCTATTACTAATTATGAAAAATAACTTTTCCACATTGTTATAAGTCTTAACTATCAGAAAAATAAACATGAACTCTTACGATATTGTACTACAGCTGCAGGTATACAGACGTAATATAGCCTTGGAAAACGTTAGCAAAGTTTCATTATATTTCTATAAAAAAGATCCTACTCAAGCTTTTTATTAAGCTTCATGCTTAGCGCAAACAGTCTCAACCCTGATGGGTTTGAACCCTGAACTTTAACAACTCTTAACTGCCCGTGTTTGTCCCAGGATGGTTTATTATTTGAAGTTATTAGACTTGTGTGACAGCTTCAAGAACAGCGAGCATCTGCTTTGGACGAAACCTATTCGATTAAGAAAACAGTTCTTTGGCACAATTCACCAGCTTGCCAGGGCTGACTGTTCCCTTTCTGAAATTTTCTCCATAATATTCCGAATTTTTTGCAGTTTCTGGCTGCGCTAAAATTCACATCTGTTCCGATCGTTTAGTTGTGCCTTCATTCGGGTTTTGTTAATAGATTTAAAATTATTCATTTGGAAGATGCTCAGTTATCAACAAGATGGTGTTTAAGTGGGTAATTTTGACAACAATTGGACGGAAAACTCTCTTAGAATTGAATGAAACAGCGAGCTTTCTCCAGTTCCCACTGTTACAATGGTTCATTTACCCATTATGACAGCATCAATCTTGATATCGGGGAGTGCAGTGAATGGCATAATTGTTGCAATATTTTGTGTAACCCTATAACAATGTTTTAATCATGATGTTTGTAGATATCAAGGAATAGAAATATGTCGGTGTTGCTACATTGTTTGCATTTCAGATTGAATTTCAGTGTTAAGTTTTCTGAAAGCGACAATGTTCTTTGTCTCGTTTAGCTAAACTAAGCAGCTTACACAGTCGGGCTTAGACAGCGACGTTTTGTGTTAAAAGATTTGTAGGATTTTCTAAAACGGTGAAAATAAATACGTTGGACGTTAAGTTCGTACGAACGCCGTTTTCTTTCGAATTTTCGAAGTCTAACTTATAATAATTCGGCAGTAAATCTATTTTTGTTTAAGCTTCGCTTCTTTAAAATTGTATCCTATTTATTTTAAATAAAAGAACAATAAGGTTATTTAAAAACATGCATATAAAATAAAATAAAAATATATAAAATAATGGCAATAAATTAAATGGCCCATGTCAACTTTAGGGGACGAAGTATAATGCATGCCATGCCGTTCTCGATATCCTAAGCCTTAGTCTTAGCCTAAGCAAAGGTCCCTATATGGGCCGTGTACTAAGCCTAAGGCAAAGTCAGGGGGCTATCGTCCCCCGAACCCCCCGCTCTAAGCTGTTTTTTCTAACGTTATAACGTCCGGCTGCTAAAGTTGGCGTGGGCAATGATAGCAAATGTATTAAAGGGTTATTACCTCCTGTAGCAGGGCTTCATAGGGTCTGATGAAACCCTAAACTATTCCGAAAATTTACTATACGACAACGCAGGCGTAAGCCTATGCCCACGCCCAGTGAAAAACTTAGAGAGTCACAGTTTATAGGTCTTTAAACAGTGGTCGAGCTTTCAGTGATAAAAATATCATTTGCAACAAATGCGACGTTTGAAATTAAATCTTAATTGATTTGAGGAATTTGGAATGAAATTTGATCGTGGCGAAATACAAGTGTCTGGCCACACACGCGGACACAGGAACCAGAAATGTCTTGAGACGAAAAGTTTAATTAGTCTAACTAACTTATTGATGTATAATTAACACATAATTTTTCAAAATTATGGGTTATTAAGGCTGATAGTTAGTCGACATTTTGCTTTATCAGTGCTAAGTAAATTTATATTAATTTATAACTGCCAAAACTATTTTATCTAATTTGAAAGGTTATCTTCAACAGCTTGGCTTCGGAAATTCCTAAAAGTGTAGTCGAATCATGTAAAATCTCAAACTTCGATTTTAGCAGTAGTGTTGAATCATTTATTACCGGTCACTTTGGTGTTCCAGCTCGAAGGGTTTTGCATCCGGAGTTAAGTCCATCATAGCGAGCCCAACCATTAAGGAATAGCCTTACTGCAACATCCTCTGACAGCCTTAGCCAGAAGTAGAGTAATAAAAACAAAAATAAAAACACCACGAGCAAAATATATACAAACAATACCGGATTATAAACGAGTTTAGGTTCAGAAATAGGAGTCAAACCAGATTTCTGATCAATTCTTTAATTTTCCTCCGATTATATTTTAACTTTACTAAAACTTTGTATTATAAAAACAATTTGTCCTTGTTTAGTATGCCTAATGCCAAAATATAGATCTATTTTTGTTGTTCTAGTAAAATATTGAACCTGAACTTGAACCTGATTTCAGTTTCGACATATTTTTAGGACAAAATTTATTTTACGTTCGCAATATCTCTTAGCGCTGTATATGTTTTAATGGTTCATTGTGTATTCTTTCTTGTTTATTTGAAACTTTATATCATGAAAACTTTTGAACTAAGCACAAGAAATATACCTATACGTATTAAATGGCGACATATTTTACATTTAGCATTTATGTCAGCATTTTTAGACTCCGCTGAAGTGGCATGACTGATTAGTCTTCTCATGGGCTATGACAGACAATTCTAGTTGGAGTGACAGACACGCGGTTTGGGATCCACTCAATGGATTGATCTGATGGTTGCAAGTTGAAAAAATAAACCGGAGGCATCAACCTAAACTGGGGGTAGGGGTGTGGCCTACTGACCCATAGATAGGTCATCTTTTTAAATGTTTTTTTTTCGGATTTCTGTGGCCCGAAAGCTTTCTATATTCGGAGAAAACTCATGGAACCGAACGCAACAAAATGCTTAACTTTAGACAATTAGACGTTGTTCATGTATTAATGCTTGAGTATATACAACAACAACAACAACAACAACAACAACATACGGCGCCCAGGGGTTATTTCTGCCATACTGCACTTTGATTCAGACATTTTAACTGCCACATATTAGCCCAAGCTTCTATTCTGTTAAGAGAGCATTGAATACTTTGTTTTTCTGTAGTTGAATGTGGAGCGCAGCTGTATAATTTCGCATCGTCCGCAAATATTTCACAATTTGTATTTATATTGCACACAATATAATAAAAAAACATTTGTAACGGGCCTTTTTCGCAGAAACGTCACAAAAGTGTTGGGTATGAACATCAATAAAGAAGTCAGATACTGCCAAAATTAATCGTCAAAATGCCGGGAACAGATGAGTTTTCAGTTTAGATTTAAATTCGCATATATCAAGATTTGGATTTCGTAAAATACTTGGTCAGAATTTAAGAACTTCTAAAAATCAGTTAGAAAAGGACATCAACTTGAATCTATACCTCTACTATAAACTGGAACAGATTAGATGTAAGAGTAGGACTCGTCCCCCTTTCTAACCTTTTAAATGAATATTCTTGGTTGCTGCATATTCACACTTCAAATTTATTACCGACTATTTCGTTGTGCCATGTATATCTATATGCACCGAATCTTGATGTTCAATAAACGTTGACATATATGATAAGCTAAAATTATAAAACTGGGCATGATCACCTTGAACAGTGCAAAAACTGTCGACTCCAACAAAGCTGCGCACCTACAACGTGTCCAATGGACCCAGTGTGCCCTGAACCGCGGAGCAACTTGCGTTTTATAGCAAAGACGCAGGTTGTTCCAATGCGAAATTTGAAATATATATATTTGAACGTTTGCATCGAATACTGCTAAAATTAAATTATTTTAAATTTACTAATAGTTCTACAATTTCATATACTTATCATTAAGATTTATTTTAATACATGAATGACAAATATTTATGTGGTCAAATATTTGTTGTATATATTTATAGTTATATTAATAACATAGGTTTCTGTAGTTGATATATGTGTCACATAATGCAATATAAATTAGAATATAAATAGATGTGATTAAATTAATCTATATTAAACACGGAAAAACACAGGGGCCCAGCCAGTGGTGGATCTAAGGATTCACGGCAGGTGGGATCCGGGACAACGCAGAGCTCCCTCCCATCGATTGGCATCACATCTCCCCCACTCCCCTTTCCCCGGGAAACATCGTATACCCCTCTCTGCGCCGACGGACTCCTCAAAACCACTGGCAGAAATTGGCAGGACTTATTTGAAAAATGGCAAACATAAGAGTGAGCTTGGCAAAAATCTGGGGACAATTTGTCTAAAATAGGGAAAGTTGGCAAGAATTTAGAAAAATGTTGGGTTCCAAAATATTTCGAAAATTTATTCACCATCCCTCGTCCCCCAATGGGGTATCCGACCCATGGATCTATCCTTAGACCCATCACGCGGGGGGAGGCTTGGGGTGCGGCCATCTATTTTTTGAGAAAAGCAGGTCACCGGAAGACAGCCTTGCCCATTTTAAGGTAGCGACCCACTAGTTTTGAGTGTCGCACTGCGCCACAGTAACTACATATTTATTAAATATATAATTTTATATATGAATAGACATAAAATATATAAATAAATATGCACATGTAATAATAGATACGCACACATCAATACACAGACATACGTTTATTTTGTTTACCAAAATCCAAATTGTGGCCAATAAATCTTATTTCATGTGTCAAGTTTTCGAAAAACGATTCGAACATAAATCTTCTAATATTGTGACACAATTATTTATAACTTCCTTTCTGGTTTTGTCGGCAATTTTTATGTCTCTTTTGTGAGGGCGGGGCAGGACTGTGTCTGCTGGTGCCCATGAGGTGAGTGGGTAAATTGATGATGACGACGGAGTTTCCAGAGAGTCCCCCTAAGATATGGCATCCACTCCTTATGCTAAGAAAGAAACTTTTGTCTGGAAAAAGGCATACTGTTCTTAAGGTCAATTGTAGAGTCTTTCACTGTCCTGGCTTTAGAGCATTTTAGAGAAAACAGTAGTTTTCAATTATAACTCCAAACTTTAAATCCACACTCCAAAAGCTATTTGTTGCAAGAAAACCCTTAATATGAATTAAGAAACAAATGATTTATAAAAGCCTCCGAATATATACCAAGTCATAGCCACAATTGCTCAGAAAAAAAATTTTTTATGAAGTTTAATCTTTGATTGATATTTGACATCACAAAACCATATGTTCTACACCACTGATGATGATAAGAATGTTTGAATTTGATTGCTCGGAAGAAAAATTCACCCAAGAGATTTGCTTCGCAGCTTGCTAAAACTTGGTCTTCGACAACCGCAAAAACAACCCGGGCGTGCCTCTGGAAACGCTGGTTGTGGTAACTCTTAATGATCGACAGGTCAGCCTGTTTCAATTTATTTGGTTGTTTTCAGAGGCTTTGTTTCAATTTCTTTCCTTATATTCGTTTTGAGGCCAAATATTAACACCAACAGTTACCAGCAAAACACAATTCTCGCGCGGTTGCAAGTTTTACGATTCCATTTTATTATATATATATTCGTATTTTTATTTCTATTAAATTTATACGAACGTGGTTTTAATACGTTATTGCTTGGACACTTGAATTAAGTTGGTTACTTTGTCAGAAATCGACTCTAGGTGACGTGGACCGGCTATGACAGCTATTTACCATTAATAGTCGATGATAAATCTGTTATATAGGTATCGAAACTTGGAAGAAGGCTTCTTACTAGCTGTACAATGTGTAAACAAACAATGGTCAATAGGAAATCTATAAACAACATCAATTTGGATATTATTAATTAAATTGACATTATATTCCATTCCCAACAACAGTGTTCTCTACCTTTTAAGTGTACTTGATTTCGTGAAAATGCGCTTTTTTGGTATGAGACCAAACACGGTGTAGACGATAACGATAACCAGCTGGAGGTGGCTTCACCTATTACGATGGACAAGAATTGTCACATTCAATTTGCTACTAAGTGGGTCCCCGTGGCAATTACAGGCAAAAATTAAACCATTCCTTATTTGTCGCAGTATGTCCAAACGCTGAGCATGGGCGTAACTAGGAAAAAATTTCGGGGGGACGGGAATGGTCTGACTCAGGACGAGATCTTATGTCGCTTCCTTCCTCCTGGCCGGTGTGTTTCTGCCAGGCAGGGCCGCATTTTAGATTTTTAAAGCGAAAAAAGCAATTTCACGGCTACTCCGACAGGAAAAGTGCAGTCCAGCTGAGAAAAGAATTTTTACTAAGGGGGACCATTAGTAATTTTTAAGGCCAAAAAATTTTCCGGGGGATTCCCCTTTCCCCTCCCCCTGGCTATGCCCCTGACGCTGAGGCACAGCAGGACTTTTGTGCTAATTATAATACAAAACATGAACTGACAGAAGCTTTGAAACAATTTTAGCCTATTTTGCATGGTCCTAAAGACTAGAACCGAACCCCGACGTTCAATTCACTTCTCGCATATCCTGTTTTGTTTTTTTTTTGTGTTGGTTTTTTTGTTTTTTTTTGTTTTGGGTTTTTTTTATTTTTTGTTCTTGTTTTTTCTTTTTTTTTGTTTTTTTTTTTTTTTTTTTTTTTTTTTTTTTTTTTTTTTTTTTTTTTTTTTTTTTTCTTTTTTTTTTTTTTTTTTTTCTTTTTTTTTTTTTTTATGAATTTTTATTGTAAATAACTGTTGTATAGGTAATTTTAATACAGCGGATTTTCATTGGATTTAACTCATAAGTATCGTTGTGAAGCAATGAATCTTACGTTTGGTAGACAGGAAAAAATTGAGATTTACATACGGAAAATTGATTTTGAAATTGCGCGGGGTCTTTGTATAAACTAATTTCGGTCTTTTGTAGTTGCAATTTCTTTAAACAGTTCCAGCTTAGTTCTTTTCACTACAAACCTATTCATTACTATTAACTATATCCAGCTAAACTAACCCACGTTAATTTGGGGTGGGAACGACCCATGGATCATGCTCAGAGTTGGTTCCAATTAACAGTCTTTCATAAGTTAAATATAGCTTATTTCACTTTTCAAAACAGCTGTGAATCATACTCTTAATCTAGTATCGTTGATATATGAGGCTTAATCTATATATATTTTTAAAAAATTATTCTTACTCTTCCACTAAGTTCATAAGAGTTAGACCCCATATTGACTAAGGTGTCCTGATAGGCAACAGTCAGTCCAGCAACCCTCATCTGGTACTGAAAGACACCAATTTAGATGGGCTACCTACCCTTTTACACTTTGCATAAATTATAGCATCGTTCTGTTTATGCTAAACCAAACAGCTTTGTTTATACCATACAACTCTTGATCATCAGATTATATAGACCAAATCATAATATCGCTAGGTATCAATGTAATTTATAGCCATTAAGTGATTATCATTTCCCATAAGACGCCTTTTAGATATGTATTTATGAGTTAAACCAGCAATTAATGCAGTTTTGTAATTGTTATATCAAGTAAAAGAGATGGTTGTGGCACATTAAATGGTTATTTATTGCTATAATGTACCATGAACCGTTGCATTTACCATAAACTTATAAAATGATATGCCAAACAATACCAATACTAACATGTAACTATATTATTGAACTTGCATTAACTGCGTTTACATACAATCATGTTGAAGAAATTGTCTTAAAAGTAACACAAAACTGATTAGCTATAAATATAGCTTAAGGTTTATTGTTTAAGCTTGATATGGTGAATATAGACGGGCATACTGGAAAATTCACTGAAAAATGATACAATCTATAATAGTTGTTTTATTTTAATTTAAGATTTTTCTCTAAAATATTATTCAAACATTCAGTTTCTTGGTTTATAAAGTTTTTTCTTATAAACTTAAGTGATTAGGTATATCTTAGGTTTTGTATTTTCAATGCTTGGATTTAAATTGTAATAATCGTAGCAGCAAATGTTTTTACAGCGGGATAAGTGCTCCGCACTGATGTGTTTACCGAGGCTTCCCTCCCCTTCTGCTACAATTATTATTCATTTCCTTCTTTAAAATTTGTCTTACTATAAAAATATACGGCTAAGCTCTGCGAACGCTAGTAAGCATGCTGTGTGGACCACGCTTAATGAATTCTCACTCTGGAGTCGTATGAACGCGTTTCAGAAGCAGAACATTACAGTAAATGTAAAGTCTCGTGTGTACCATAGGAACTGAATAAATTTGTATTGTATTGTATTGTAGACGGTCAGCTGAGGCTGTCAATTAGAAGTCATCAGGAAAAGAAATTAGTAAAAAAATTAACCCACTGTGCAACCAAAACTGGACTACATTGGCGATATAATAAAGCGAGACAGAGGTACGGTATTACTTTTCATTCGAAACCAGTACGACCATTTAATAAGCAATGCACGAGTAACTTTGATTCAGATTTGGGGAGCTCGCCTTGAATTATTAGTAACTTTATACAATACAAAAACAAATTTATTCAGTTCCTATGGTACATACGAGACTTTACATTTACTGCAATGTTCTGCTTCTGAAACGCGTTCATACGACTCGAGAATGAGAATTCGTTAAGCGTCGTCCGCACAGCATGCTTACTAGCGCTCGCAGAACATTGCCATACATGGGTATAATAAGGTAGAAAATAGTTCTAATCTCATTTCTAAACCTTTAGTTCTAAAGCACATTTCTAAAACCTAATCATTTCGCTGTTAACACAAAGTAATTATAATTCTGAACTATAACCGTTGGGTTAAAAACCCTAGGTCACACCAAACGTTCCGCTGGTTGGTTAGTCTCAAGTGTTGACAGAAGCACCAAAATTAGGTATACAAAATGGCCCAATATTGAAGCTTAGCGACGGTGGCTAGAAACCCAAGATAGTCTTATTTATTGGGTCCAGCTCTTTGCGAATGAACCTTAAAAATCCAATTTTCACGACTACTATTTAAATATTCAAATATTGTGTATTTTATACTCTAATTACTCAGCTACCTCCAAGCATTTTTTATATTTTATTGTAATATTTTTCCAATTAAAATGCGACTTTCAACAGCAAACGCTCACAGCGTAGCATGTACTAACGTATTTTGCGATTTGGTCTGGAAGCTATTATTTCAACCTAAGGCTACGTTGAGTTATTGATACAGAAGTGTATGGTACTCCTGTTTTTCATGTTATACCTCTTCCACTTCTGTTTATATTTTCAATACCCGGGCACTGGGTCTTTGGCACTTGGGGCTTCTAATACCGACAACTCCTTGTGTACTAGTGATCAGGCATGATTTATTTTCAATGGCTATAATTTTGATGGTCTATAAATTTGAGACCTTTCTCATTTTGGATAAACAAGATGAGTTCAGTTCACTTTAATAGTTATTCAAAGTTTACCCTGCCGCATATAATAATACATTTTATCAGTGTCAAAAATCTTTGGAATGCTGGTCAATGTATAGTTTAGTTAAATGTGGGTTTAAATATATAGCTGGGGTTGTCTGTGTCTATTTGGCTAAAGCTGGGTTCGCCACTCTATTCTCATACACGTACCAGCACCAACACTAACGTTTATATTTTACAATTAAAATGGGTCTAATTTGAGTTTGTCGATTGGGTGGTGTACATACCCGGTGTCAGGAAGTCTGCCAATAAGTTAGGCAATGTTTTCTAAATTTTGTACCAAATTTTGCGAACTAGACTCCAACACTGAACGTAAGGTGTATAGTCAGGGATAACGAGACCCTGGAGACGTTACACTCTTCAACTGAGTCGATCATCGTCGATTCTTCGTTTTTCTAACTGCGGTTGAGCCTTTAGAGCGCTAAATTCGAGAAACTTGGGTAATTTTTAACTCCAAACCTTTATCGAAAAGTACATTCACACCTAATACTATTTTTAGCAAAGATATCTTAGATTATTGTTTGTTGTATCAAATTTAAAGGTGTGATAATAAATAATGGATTTATAACGCGCTTTTTTCACGAAAGCGTCTCAAAAGCGCAAGATAAGTTTTACATGTTTATGATATCTTTCAATGAAACCTGTCACGATTCCGTTCGAAATAAATAAGTCTTGAGTCTAGATTTGAAATGAGTCAGTTCTAGGTCTGGACTTCGCAAAGCAAGCGGCAGATTATTCCATTCCGAAGGCCCAAAAAATTGGACGCTATTGTTTCTTGCCACATCAATTCGCAGTATCCTTTCGTTGGCAAGACGTAGTCCGGATGAAGTGATAAGAATGTCGGCAATATATGGCGGCGTTTTCGTAGTAATTGCGCTGTATACAATTAGAAGAATCTTGTATTGGATGCGCTTATCTAGTGCTAGATTTGATGCTTACAATCAGACAAATTTTCTAGTGTCTTGCAACTGTTTCATGTCTGGCTTGTTCTATTACATATCTTGGTTATAGAATTTGCTGTTTTCCGTTTTTCAGAGAACATTAATTGTTGTCCAACTGTCGCGGTAGTCAGGAATCTACATATTTAAATAGAATATCCATGCATCAATCTGAACATTAATCGTTACTGAAAGATTATTTCATTGTTCATACGCCGGATTCGAACCAATAAATTTACGTACAATCCTCTCGGTATATATTTGCCAGATATCCAATACCGAGAATATCCTTACAACTTGCTGTGGTATTTACCAAGAATATCGCCTTTAGTCTAGTAGAAATCCCATTAATATCTACACTGGAAGCCGGCTGAGCCAAAATTGACTCCGCCTGACTTGGTTCTACTTTGGGGCACAAACCTGAGCCAACGTTAACTCGGTTTGAGTGAATAATTGATACAAATTTATGAGCAATTTTGTGTGAAACTCAGTCTAAGCAAAGCTGCTGGATTTAGGAGTTTGGCAGTGTAGTGTGTACACATTGCCATTCCTGTTCGCCTAGTATTGGTACATCCAGCATTTCACCGAGCTGTTCTAGGATGGATTATGCTTAAAGCGGGTTAAAAATGCCAACTGGAGTAGATAAATTGGTTTGAACAGGTCCTTGCCCGCACCAATTGTTTAATGAGCAACCCTTTCGCCCAACACTTTCAGTATTTTCAAATGTCTTTATAAACACTTTTGATCAGTAAGAATTATGAACTAAAAGTGACATTTTAGCAATTATTTTGTTATAGTAGCTTATTTCTTAGAATTTTGTACAATTAGGTATTTCAACTATTTTAGTTTAAAACCCAAATATATATATAAATATACAATTAGTCCCACGATACTAATTTTATATTATTTTTTGTTGAATTGAGAGAACTTCAAAGTGCTCGTCGTTTAAACTTTGACAGCAACATAGCTCAATGGTCAGAGTTCAAAAACCGGACACGGGAGGGGGGCTGACCTAATATCGGAGCAGTGGGGCAAGCTAATTTAGATAAGCCACAATAGATAAAGCCTCAGTAATGGACTACAAAAGCTGATTCCTAACCAAAAAGTATCATCTATATTCTTTTTGAGAGGGGGTGGACAGAACGAGAGCGTGCCCATTCAGCTTTATTGGAGGGGACACCTGGCCTCCTGTTCCAAGGTCTGAATATCTCGTACAATTATTGCTGAGCAGCTAATTTCGTACCGAAATCACTGTGTCGGCATGGCGGCGACAATCGATGCAGCTCCACGTTCGCCCATAATAATTGTACCCGGTGGGGTCTGTTCATAAATATATATATTTATGTTCAAAATAATGATTGATTGGTCAAATTTATTGTGACACTATTGATATAATAATTCAGGGCTTTTTTTCTTTTTCGGGTTGTGCCAATTAATAATCCAAACGGGACTCCTATTTCATTTTCAAACGTCGTTTTGACCGAGACGTCTTTTCATATTTCAATATTATATATTTGTTGCTCTGGTTCTTAGCGGGAAACTAGCTTGTATATATGTACATTTGTATATTATATATCATACATGCTGACGCTCTGAGGTCTCAGGAGGAGTAGACGAGGTAGGCAGGAGGAGTGGGTGGTCAGCTCAGGGGGTAAAAGCACCGGAGGGAGAGATCCTCCGGGGGGTACTGAAAACAGTTACCTCTCCTTTTGCTAATATACACTCTATTTTTTGCCAATTTTTGCTAAAATTTTCCGCTCGAAGCAAAGCAGCATGGGTAGGATATACTGTATCACAAGTGTCCACAGGGGCAAGGGCGTAGCCAGGGGGGGTTTCGGGGGTAGCGACCCCCCTTTTGGTTCGACCCCAAACAAAAATTTTTTTGAATGATTCCGGTTGAAAATCATGTCGGAAATTGTCCTAAAACTAGCCTCTTTCGCACTAGAAAACAATTACTTTGAACCTTATTTTGACCAAACTTCACATTTTTGTATTAAAATTCGCTATTTTGGCAACAGTTGCATTTTTTGCTTGTCTATGGCGTACTTAATATACCAACTCTGGTCCCCGCTTTCACATTTCTGAGCTCGACCCCGCCTTTCTGAGCGCGACCCCCGGACCCCCCTTTAGGTACCCACGGTGGGCCGCGAACCCCGGGCCCCCCTTTAGGTACCCACGGTGGGCCGCGAACCCCGCCCTTTCAAAATTCCTGTTATGCCCTTGCACAGGGGCTAAATAAGGTTGTGCCTTCGTAAGGGTCAGCCTCCCCTCTTCGCGAGGTATATTTATCTTTCCTGACGCCCAGCATACCCAGCTCTTGCTCAGAATTTGAGCAAAACTACAAAATTCTGAAAAAATACGGAAAATTATGAGAAAACCTTGAGGAAACAGGGCAATATTATTGGCTCCACCCTTCGGCCATCGGAACCATTTCATACCGGCATAATCAGTCCGACCTTAGGTCCACACGTATAATATATATTTTTCATATTTATTTTATTTTTTATATATAATTATTTTATTTATTCTAAACAACAACCATTGCAAGTACAAAAGCAACATATCATTGCAGTAATAACTAATTTTTGAAATGAATCAGGACATTGTTTCCGAATTTAGATTTAGTTTTCATTATTTAAATATTAACACCAAAGCTCTGACGAAATTGGGATCGTAGAATACGCCCGCTCAGACAATTTAGGCTATTTATTTACTTCCACACATTTCTTGTTTACAAACTTTACCTGGTGGTCACCTGCTGGGTTCTGTCTGATTTTACTAATATCGACGAACAAAGAATCGATCGATCGGAATGTTTAAAAGTTTTTGAAAGAAAAAGTTAATTTTGTAAATAATAACCAAAGCTAAATAGCTTAAATTAGA
>JASANE010020699.1:0-19898 GCA_030248225.1 Trileptium ribeirensis | reverse complement strand
ACAACTATGCTGGCTAACGTGGCCATTCAGTTTAAAATTGATTTCGTTTGACCAAATGACTTCGTCAGCTATGTCTGGATTATGGTCGTGACGCAGTAGCCATTTTTAAAAAATTGAACCCTGCGATTATAGTCATCCTTATCCAGAACATGAATTAACGCCGGTCTAAAAGATTTTATACCCAGACTTTTAAAATTCGGAAAACAGTCGATTTGCTCATGCCGTTTCAACAACACAACGGCGAATTGACTTTGTCGGACTAATGTCAAAATGGCAGGAAATGTCAGGTATCATGCATCATAATAAAGATAACATTGGTGGTCTCCCTGTTCGGGGCAAGTCACCTACGGAACCTGTTAGATCAAACCTTCTATTAATTAAAGCAATAGTTTTATGATACGGGCTCTGTGAAGACTAATGCCGGGACTATTGCCTTACTACTTCACGGCTAGCTATTTTGGTGAATACAATCTTACTGCAGTTACTCGATCTGCCAAATGAAATCGAGTATCAGACATTTTGTCACACCCATATATTTATAAAATGTTCGGGTATAATTCCTGAAAGCATTAGGGTTGTAAGTATATTTCGTCTGTCTCAGCACGAGTTTGAATTTGGGGCGGAAGTTAAGAAATGGCCTATATATGTATTTTTAATCGTCGGATTCGGTGCAACTAAATTGTGCATGCTGTCTTGCATCGGACCGGTTCGAATTCGGATCATATCGGTTAAGATCTGAGCGGAGCGGTTCGGATCGAACACGATGTGGCGCCGGCCAAGCGGTTGCATGTTTTTGTCTTTTGCTATTCATATATAGCCGAATATAGGCCAACCGTGAAATTCCTTCAGACCTAACGAAATCCAACTAACACGAATTTCACAGGACAAAGCTAAGCTGCTAACTAGACGATTCCTGGTGGCTAAATCCATGAGTTCATGAAAAATAGAGCATATTATTCTCGGTCATGCTCAATATACTTTGCCTTATCCGATGATGTGACCATATTCCTGTCTATTCGTCCTAATTTGTTCCTAGTATCATCAAGGTTTCCAGGAGATTATCGACTACATCATTCGTTTTTTGAGAGATACAAGCTACTAGATTCTCAATAACCAATGAAGTTAGAGCAAAGTTAGCAGCCACCCACCACAGTTTGCTATTTCTGCTGTAATTAGTGTCTTAACAGCTTGGTACCCACAATAAGCGAGCAATAATTAGAGATATCTCTGACGTCCATGAAGGGGGTGCAGGCCGAAACAAAACCACATGGTTGAATAAGTCAAAGCCCATGAGATTTAGCAATCGTTATACTCTTCCGCCATTTTTTTCGCAAGCCCTTTTACTAAAACGAATCAACTTCTGCTCAACGTTGGATTTGTTTGTTCAGTTGTGTGCATATTTTCTTGTCACAAAAACTGACTTTGAAAGCCAGTAAATAAGATATATCTATGTATCAATGCCATTATACATCGGTGATGCCAACAACTTTTAACAACGTTTCATTTTAGGTTAACGGAAGAAGTACAAACGGAGAAAACATTGCAGACAACGGTGGTTTAAAGCAAGCGTATCGAGTAGGTTATCGTAATTGTCCAGCTTGATACTAATATTATAACGATAATAACGTATACTTTTGATTCAACTATAGTTTAGTTAATCTACTTAGCCTAGAAGATGGTGCAATATTTGTTCATCCATAAATCACACTAAATTACATAATGTGGCCTAGTAAACGCCAGTTTGCTGTTCAATAGTATATACATGTCGGACGCGTTTATTAATATTAACGCGCAACAACTCCTTTTGTAACCCGATATAAAAAATAAAATCACAGCCACTGTTTAAGCAAATTTAGGTTTATGATCATGTAAGATTTTTGAAAATCGGTCGAAACAGTGGAAATATTTGATTTCCAATCGAATAGTTCCGGCTATTCTTCGCATTAACATTCAACTCTGCAAAAATTGTTTTGTTCTCTGACTGTGTAATGCATAACTGAGTACTGGGCTTATGAATTCCAGGGTATTTTGACTCTCGAAGAATGTGATACTCATCTTTTAAGTGGCCATGATAAACTATTGCTGAAAGTTAGTGTCGTTGACAATGACCGTTTCAAACTCCAACAACCTGATTGTGTATTTCAGGCATACAAGCGATGGGAAAATCAAAATGGACCAGAGCCTCATTTGCCCGGTTTTGACCTTTCGCATGATCAGCTATTGCTAGCGTTACATGTGTGTTTGTGTATTTTAGGCATACAAGCGATGGGAAAATCAAAATGGACCAGAGCCTCATTTGCCCGGTGTTGACCTTTCGCATGATCAACTGTTGCTAACGTTACATGTGTTTTTGTGTATTTCAAGCATACAAGCGATGGGAAAATCAAAATGGACCAGAGCCTCATTTGTCCGGTGTTAACCTTTCGCATGATCAACTATTGCTAACGTTACAAATGTGTGTATTTCAGGCATACAAGCAATGGGAAACTCAAAATGAATCAGAGCTTCATTTGCCCGATGTTGACCTTTCGCATGATCAGCTATTGCTAGCGTTACATGTCTTTGTGTATTTCAAGCATACAAGCGATGAGAAAATCAAAATGGACCAGAGCCTCATTTGCCCGGTGTTGGCCTTTCGCATGATCAGCTATTGCTAGCGTTACATGTGTGTTTGTGTATTTCAGGCATACAAGCAATGGGAAACTCAAAATGAATCAGAGCTTCATTTGCCCGATGTTGACCTTTCGCATGATCAGCTATTGCTAGCGTTACGTGTGTGTTTGTGTATTTCAGGCATACAAGCGATGGGAAAATCAAAATGGACCAGAGCCTCATCTGCCCGATGTTGACCTTTCGCATGATCAGCTATTGCTAGCGTTACATGTGTGTTTGTGTATTTTAGGCATACAAGCGATGGGAAAATTAAAATGGACCAGAGCCTCATTTGCCCGATGTTGACCTTTCGCATGATCAGCTATTGCTAGCGTTACATGTGTGTTTGTGTCTTTCAAGCATACAAGCGATGGGAAAATTAAAATGGACCAGAGCCTCATTTGCCCGGTGTTGGCCTTTCGCATGATCAGCTATTGCTAGCGTTACATGTGTGTTTGTGTATTTCAGGCATACAAGCAATGGGAAACTCAAAATGAATCAGAGCTTCATTTGCCCGATGTTGACCTTTCGCATGATCAGCTATTGCTAGCGTTACGTGTGTGTTTGTGTATTTCAGGCATACAAGCGATGGGAAAATCAAAATGGACCAGAGCCTCATCTGCCCGATGTTGACCTTTCGCATGATCAGCTATTGCTAGCGTTACATGTGTGTTTGTGTCTTTCAAGCATACAAGCGATGGGAAAATTAAAATGGACCAGAGCCTCATTTGCCCGATGTTGACCTTTCGCATGATCAGCTATTGCTAGCGTTACATGTGTGTTTGTGTATTTCAAGCATACAAGCGATGAGAAAATTAAAATGGACCAGAGCCTCATTTGCTCGGTGTTGGCCTTTCGCATGATCAGCTATTGCTAGCGTTACATGTGTGTTTGTGTATTTCAGGCATACAAGCAATGGGAAACTCAAAATGAATCAGAGCTTCATTTGCCCGATGTTGACCTTTCGCATGATCAGCTATTGCTAGCGTTACGTGTGTGTTTGTGTATTTCAGGCATACAAGCGATGGGAAAATCAAAATGGACCAGAGCCTCATCTGCCCGATGTTGACCTTTCGCATGATCAGCTGTTGCTAGCGTTACATGTCCGTTTGTGTATTTTAGGCATACAAGCGATGGGAAAATTAAAATGGACCAGAGCCTCATTTGCCCGATGTTCACCTTTCGCATGATCAGCTATTGCTAGCGTTACATGTGTGTTTGTGTCTTTCAAGCATACAAGCGAT
This sequence comes from Trileptium ribeirensis, assembly GCA_030248225.1. Classification (NCBI taxonomy): domain Eukaryota; kingdom Metazoa; phylum Nematoda; class Enoplea; order Enoplida; family Thoracostomopsidae; genus Trileptium; species Trileptium ribeirensis. Next base: position 16,002 of record JASANE010020699.1, on the reverse strand, counting down.
GGGAAAATTAAAATGGACCAGAGCCTCATTTGCCCGGTGTTGGCCTTTCGCATGATCAGCTATTGCTAGCGTTACGTGTGTGTTTGTGTATTTCAGGCATACAAGCGATGGGAAAATCAAAATGGACCAGAGCCTCATCTGCCCGATGTTGACCTTTCGCATGATCAGCTATTGCTAGCGTTACATGTGTGTTTGTGTATTTTAGGCATACAAGCGATGGGAAAATTAAAATGGACCAGAGCCTCATTTGCCCCATGTTGACCTTTCGCATGATCAGCTATTGCTAGCGTTACATGTGTGTTTGTGTATTTCAAGCATACAAGCGATGAGAAAATTAAAATGGACCAAAGCCTCATTTGCCCGGTGTTGGCCTTTCGCATGATCAGCTATTGCTAGCGCTACATGTGTGTTTGTGTATTTCAGGCATACAAGCGATGGGAAAATCAAAATGGACCAGAGCCTCGTTTGCCCGGTGTTGACCTTTCACATGATCAGCTATTTTTCCTCAACTATGCCCAGGTATTCAATCATAATATTACTTTTACCAATAGTTTGTAAAGTGGCACTACTGCTAAGCGAAATCTTAAATTAGGATGAGGTCAACACCGGGCGACAAGCACACAGACCAAACTATTCCGGAGAAGCATAAGTAAAATGTAGGCTGTTCTCAATATAAGCCTTATCCTAAGCTTAAGTCCTTATATGAGACATAAGCAAAACCTAAGATTAGTGCGGGAGGATGTCAGCGAAAAGATTTAGTATCAACAGCTCTACCTACGCTATTTTAACATAAAATAGGTAATTTGTGCTATACCATTTATTTATCAAAAGAGTTAAAGACTACACATGCCTGATCATGCGATATACCATATCATCTGTCTTGTGAAAATTTTGATCGCATACTTCCTCGATTGTGACGCTATAGAAAAAGACAACTAAGTTCTCTTGATTAGAAAAGTAGACATACGGACAAATGGTTTTACCATCAGGTGTCGATGGTTAAATACAATCTATGTTAAAAAATCCCGGATATCGGAAAATCATTTCCTGAGCTACAACCATTGTGCAACGACACTCCGCATTAGCGTAGTAATCAAGCAACAAGATATTCTTTCTATATTACCGGAGGATAATTTTATTCAGTAATGAAAAACAATTATTTAATTTTTTCTGTGGTGTGGTAGTTTGTTTAAAAATTATATTGGTATCATGCCATAAGTATTATAATACCCTATGTACGTACGAAAATCTACAGGTGTCTGCGGAGCATAGCGGCTGGAATCTGCAAACGCCCGAAGACACCGTATTGTTATAAACATACACTGTTTAAACCCTGCGGCGAAAAATTTACTAACAAAATGTGTTTAATTTAAATGTGTAAATTTAAATTTAAATAAATTTAAATGTTTTTAATCCGATCAGATCACTAAAATCAAGCTCCAGTGTAACTTTTCTTAACCCACCCACTCCTCCAACCCTTTAACATAAGTTCGTGGCTTTCAAGGGTGATGGCTACCATAACAAGAGCTGTCATCCCACACGAAGATGATTTGATCATGATCATTATTAGCTATCTTCGGTTTTTTATTTTCACATTTATATGGAAATGAAAACGTTGTAGCTATGTATGTATACGTAGTATATAAGTCACTGCAAATTCAGTTTGTCATGATTAATTCCATTTTGGTTTCTGAACTTGTTACGTTTTCTATAATAAATGTTCTACAATGATTATCAGTGTTCTCGGACAGCTAGTTTCCTTTACACAGGAAACTAGCTTGTCTCTCACTTCAGTGACAGTCAGTTCAGTCGTAACAGTGGCGATGCAATAATCAGGAAGACTGTTGAACAGTTCGGAGAAGCTGACATTGTCGTTGAAATAGCTAAACTGTTTTAACTGGGCTAAAAAAACTTCGCTGTTTCGAGAAATGTGGCCGTAAAACGATTAGAAGCAACAAAGTTTTTGAAGTTTTCTCTTTAAGGAAACGTCAGTCGCAATGCCCAATTTTTACTACCAAGCTATTTATCGTTTAGTCAACATTTGTATCACTAAAATCTAAACACTGATATATAAAAAAAAGTTTTATCGAATAATTTATTGTTTTAGATTTGGTGCGGAAAAATGGTCGATCAAGAACTAAGAAATAAGATTGTACAAGGCGGTCATAGCCCAGGCCTTATACGGTCAGTCATTTTTATAAATTGTTGTAATTGTTTGGGAGTGTAGTGGCAGATAAAATCCAACCTATTATCACCGTAGTAATCCGGATTACATTTTACTTTGTAAATATAGAAAATTCCAATTGAGCAGCTCGGTGGGTATAGATCAAAGGACGTAAAGACTAACATACTGGGTTCGAATACCATCTCTGTTTACATTTTCTTATATACGAATATAGCACGTTAGCTTCCAAAATATTGTCTATATAATCGTCTCCTTCGGGACGAATTGTGATCACATTCTGATCAAATGATCGACAATGAAATAGAGAATGCTTTGTCTACCGTCCTGGGTTTAAATGACCTTGGCTCTCTACTTATGTCCAATATAATTCGTCAACTACAGTGACTAATATTTAATTGACTATAGTATCGCCGTCCATATTATATCACATATCACCAATTAACGGTTATAAATTGTGTATAGAATGTTTGACCGCAACGGTGAATAGTACCCGGAGCAGTCGGTTTAGAACAAGGCATCCTTGTCATCAAGCTTCCTCGCTAAACGAGCGAATAAAATAACACATGTGCAAACGTACGCCGCACGACAAACTGTCGTTAGCATATCGTTTCTCAATGTTATGTTTAACGCTATGCAACTAAACCCTTAATTAATATTAACTGGAACCAGAATTCTTGTCGGTACTCTCTTAAAATTGTGGTATGATAATTTTATTACAATTATTATGTGACATTTTTTGTCATAATTTGTATAAAAATTAACACGAATACTGGAAATTGCAAGGCGAACAAGTTCTACGCACAACAATGTGTAACAATTTATACATTAATGTCAACATAAATTGTAACGGATTGACCACAATTAATGTATCAAACATGATACATAATTCGCTTGAACTGTAATCCAAAATATGTATGATTATTACCACAACCTTAGTATGAATTTACACATAACAATTAGTACGATTTGTTACACATAAATTTGTAAGAAATTACATATAGTATCTATACGATATATTCTACATGATTTGCTTGAAGTTTCATACAAAATTATGTGCGCAATTTTACACATACAAATAATTTAAGATATACATTCAAATTTATACAATGCATGTGTTGTGTTTAATGCAAATAAATGCGATGATTAGTGCATTATTCCGTATATTTCATACTATAAAGTTATAAATTTCAATAAACTGCAACTGTATTTTTATAAACAATACTGAAGACTCAGACAAAACCGTTGCATCAAATTCCATACAAAATTGTTTTCATATTTATACATTACAAATATATGAGGTGTTGCACTTAAAATGCATACGTAATCCCGACCACACAAATATATAATGTGTGACATTGTACACATATACATTACATATAACAGTTGTTTTAAGAGGTATCTACCTACCCGGTAGATACCTTTTGGGATATTCTATGACACATTTGCTTTGTTGTAGAGTTCGGGGCCCACTATCAAATTCGAAATACTTTGCCGCGGCATACAACTGCAAACCAGGATCCGCAATGAATCCTCCAAACAAATGCAGCATCTGGTGAACACCGGCTTTTCATACACAAATTGGAGCATCGTTACAATTTTAATCAAGCAAGTAATCCATCGAACCTTCGTCAATATTTGCAGCGACCCAATTCAGCTAACTACCTGGCTAATTATATCTCGCAGCGAGACATTCGTCCGGAACAGTTGACCATTTTTTCACTAAAGTTGGGCTGACCAGTGGCACAACACAATATAAAACCGAAACGATGTAATCGACTCTCGGAGCTGCTACTCTATATTAACTTTTATTCCTGATTAATTTCTTTTTGGGACGTTCAATAAAAGGTCTTGGAACGGCGGACAACTCGACGGGTATCGGATGGTACATAAGCCCCAAAAAACATTAGCTTATATAATCAAGATATGTCTTAAAACTCACAATGCAGATAACATAATGTTCGTTTCTCAATGATTATTATTGTTTTGCATCGTCAAACAAAAGAGCTAAAGCTAGCGCCAAAATTTCACTTTGAGTTGAGTATGGCAAAACATGACATGGGACTTAATAGTGCCCCAATCAGTTAAAGTGTATTTGACAATATATGTATTTTTAAAAAATAATAACTTGAAAACTGGTAACGCAAGCACAACAGGCATGGCTGAGGTACTATTAGAGGCGGACGTGAAATGTATGATATGCCGTTCCTGATTTACTAACGCGGCATTTACGTTATAAAGGATGCCCCATGTGAAAGTTTTGTCCAGCCTGGGTGTCTCTTCCATCATCCATTATATGACACCATGGTGTTGTCGATAATATTTTAGCATAGTATATATATCAGGGTCGCCATGAAATTTTTCAAACAGTTGTATGGTGTTACCCACAGCATGCTGTTATTTACACACCTTATATAATGTGATTGCATATGGTGTGCTTGACACCATCAGTTAAAAACAACACCCAGATTTAGACGCTGAATTTAAGTTGATGGTATCTCGTACACCATCAGTTCTACTATAAAATAAAGGCGAATAAAATAATACCACTGGATGGTAAAGAAAAGACAATTGGAAGAAAAACATAAACATGGAGGGCCCTTTAAAACGTAAACCCCGCATAAGCCTAAGCCTTAGCCAAAGCTAAGGTCCTATATTAGTGATATACTAATTCTAAGTCTAAATTGGTGGACTGCCGCCTCTGGAACCCCGCTCTAAGCTGTTCTTTTTTTAGCAATACACTAAAAGTGACATGAACATTTTGGAAATTAATTTTAATAGTTGCAATGTTAGTTACACAGCACAATTTCGAGTATGTAGTACGGTGCAGGCATATTGATTAAAATTATCTGTAGAAAATTGAAATTTGTGCTTCTGCGATTATTAAGTCATTATCCGGGTGTCATGATCCTGTACAGTATAAGTGATAAGCAAAAGTGAGTCGTATGTCGCCATAGGATTCATAAAGTTCTAGGCTCCGTTCTTGTTAGCTGTAAAGTCCATCCCGGTGAAAAAATTAACAGGCCGAGCGTAAAGGCGTGTTCACACGTTCAAATTTTATGCTCAAATTTTTGTCAAAATTTGAAAGCATATTTTTTGCATTTTCCGTAAGTTTGAACGTGTGTACACTGTTTAAACTTTTGAAGGGTATTCCTTTGCCAATCATCGACGATATGTATAACCTGCAAAAGTTTGAGATCAAATTTTGAACTCAAATTTTGAAACCATGGAATTTTTATTTAAAATTTACCGCAAAATTTTGGGCTTTACATTTCATCAAATTTTGAGCTCAAAACTTGAGCAAAATGTTTGAGCTTGTGAACACGCCTTAACTGATACTGACAATTACGTTGAATGATGGGAGCTGAGGCGAACTGAACAACATAAATTAAAATTGCGAGTGAGTCTAATGTCAAACACTCTTCAACGCTTAAAACGTACTTTTAAAACCTCGTTCCGGCTAAGGGTTTTATGTGACAGATTTATACTCTCTGTCAATATATATACATATATGTATATATAGTAGATGCTTGTATTAAGGGACAATAAATATTTGTGGTATAAGGTATTAAGGGACATTCTTCAATTTTCGAATGTATTTCCAAGAATATTTAACGAATAGCCACGCATTTGATACCATTAGATTCAGCGCGCGGTTTCCAATTCGAAAATGAAAATTTTATTAAAATAAAACAAATACTCCCACGGCTATGATAGATCTTTTCAATTGTCCCTTATTACCGGAGCGCACTGCAATTAAGGGACACTCGTAGCGGATTAAAGGGACACTGTGGGGAAACGCGGGACATCAATATGAAATAAGGTTTACTGTGTCATTTGAAAGCAATACGTGGTTCTAAGAATCTCCCAAATGTTTCAAATGTTGGGAGATGTTCGGGGAAGGTTAAGATGGTAAAATCTACGTTTTGTTTTCCCTGTATATAAAAGCCTACTTATTTCATAATTAGTGTCATCCATTGGTAACGTGGTTTCAAGGACAACTGATAAGCAGAAATATTAATACTCGATAAGACAAAACAATTTAAATTTGCAAAAAGCTTTTACGTCTGACTTGCTTTCTCATAATGTCTAAATTTTTAAAACATTGCATCGAGAACAGTAGAGATTCTTCTTAGTTATTTTCGCAGCACAGTCAGTATGCAGCCAATCGTTACACAAACTGCACGTTTGCCAAACTGCCCCGTTCTTTGCAATAACATCACGCGACCATTGCTCTCCACATTCCTTGCAGCGCCAGTCGTTGGTGTAAGGTTGTTGCGCCGACACTGGCTGATTACTGGTACCTGGCTCCTGCTGAATTTGATCTAAATTTGTCGGACTGGTGATATGTGCATTAAAATGTTTCTTGTGCTTCTCCAATATATCTCCAGATATGCGGCATAATGGCGGGTAAAGGCTGCCCAGAAGTTCACTTGGAGAAGACGCAGCAACAGGAGTTGGCGTAATATATTCTCCCTGGGAACCTATTTCCATGCTACACATGCTTTCATCAACTGATTCTAACGTTACGAATTCGGAGTCATTCTCGTGATGAACATGCAGTTGAGGATTTTCTCTATCATCGTAAAAGCTCGTACTGACTTCAATGAAATTAGAGGCGGCGGGCGGCGATGGACAATAATCGGCGGACACGCGATATAAATATTGCGATTTACCCTCCGGTGATTTGCGCGCGTTGGTATCGTGGTTTTCATAGGCGGATTGTGTCGTTACTAAATCGCGCACTTCATTAACTTCGCCGCAGTGAGAGTCAACTTCAGATTCCGCCTGGCTCGAGGATTCATATGCATCGGCAATTGCATACGCTGAGTCCGCAATTGCTTTGCAGTTTACAGGGTAGATGCCAGTCGAGGCGAATGCCGAAACGGCAAACTCTGATTTCGCAGCACGTTTCCACGTAGTAGTGAACACTGTACCAAAACTCTCGTTATTTAATGCGGTTCCATTATTACTGACGAAAAATTATGTACCTCCCTACGGTAATGACGCTTCAGTTCACGAAAAGGTACTCCATCCAGAGGCTGGAGCTTGTGAGATGAGTGCGGAGGGAGACAAAGCAGCTCGATGCCGTTATCATAGGCCATTAGGGTAACAGCGGAATCTATATGCGACCGATGTCCATCCAAAATTAGATGACAATGTTGTCCTTTATCGCGCGGACAAACGAACCTCATAAAGTGCTCCATAAATTTCAAGAACGATTCAGTGTTCATGTAACCAGATGCTGTTGTTAGGATTAGCGTATTCTCAGGATAGAATTTCTCAATACCGGCAGCTTTGGCTCGTTTCCCTTTAAGTATGACGACAGGTGGAAGATATACGCCAGTGGCGCTGACACATGCAGCAACGCTAATGGTTCCACCTCGTTCCATGGACGTCAAGGTTGTAACGTGCTCGCTGCCCCTGCGGCAAATGACGCAGGAGCGGTCGACAACTGTTTGAAATCCGGTCTCGTCCATATTGAAAATCAGCTGTTGTTTGTCTTCAAGTTCGTATTGAGTTAGTATCTTGCTATAATTTTCAAACCAACTCGTAATTCGCGTAAGATTCATTGCTAAGGCTCTACCAACGGAGACGTTGCGTGGTTTTCTCAATGTTAGATTGTGCCTCTTCCTGAAACGAAGCCACCAGTATTGGCCAGCCGATTTTCGCTCTGCATTAAATCGTTCCGATGAACCTAGTTTTTCAGCAAATCTATATGCTATCTCCTGAAAGAGGGCCTTGCTCAGAGGCATACCATAGTCTTCGGCTTTTACCACAAGGTTTTTCAGTGCATCGTCCTTCAACGACGAAAGCACCAACGGACGGCCGCGTACCTTTCCTGGTCGGCACTGATTTTTAACACGTCGTTCGAAGCAGCTCTTTGGGACTTTGTACTCTCTCGCTGCTTGGCGCATTTTCATGCCTAAAAATCAGTTGAGAGGTGCATCAAATTAAAGCAACCGAAATTTACGTTAAATACTGAGAATCTGTGAGATTATAAATTGAAATGCAAGAAATACATACAAGTTTTCGGTTACACAGTACTCCAGTGTGACCCGTCACCGCTCAAAAAATATCGGATCAACTTCATTTTAGCAAGAGTGCATGATGGCACTTTCGGAAACGGGTACGAAATTAAAAATTTTTCGAAAACTATTAAGAAATTTTGTATATCGAACCCCCCTCAAAATTCGAGGGGGTCGGGCCAAAATTTTTCTTGCTAACTATGACTCCTCCCCGAAAGTGAGGGGGTTACCCCCACGGAACTGGGGAGGGGTCGGGCCGAAACGGATCGCGACATACCCGACTGTTTTACGTGCAGATGGCGAAGAGTGTCATACGCTTCTCTAATTTGCCATCATGGATTCTTGATTTTAGCATAGCGGTGGAGTCAAAATTATATCTAAACACAAGACACTTGCGCATCGCCGTCGAACATGAAGATTATCACTGAAGATACGATCAACTTAGGTGGCAAGAAAAAATACACGCTGTGGGAATACATGCTATAATTGGGGGGGCTGTCGACTAAATTGGAGAAATTAGCATTTCAAAGGACTACGCCGTTTTACTGACTGATTGAGGTATATTCGGTTTCTGTTCCTTTTCAACCATTTTTAAATAATTGATAAAAATAATTAAAAACACATTCATCCGTATTAAAACGGTACTTAGTATATACGAACCTTCAGATACAGCGGCTATGGCTAAATTCATGTCTTCCACCGTCCAATCCATCTCCCTTTTTTAGGCTGCTTTGCCACCCGCTGTTCTCGGCGTGCTGCAATAACTTCGATACCCCGTTGTCGCCTGTTAGGTTGCCGACACAACTGTTTGACACGCGCCATGCTCTGAAAAAAGTAACAGCATATAACTTGATACGACTGAAACATAAAAACACAAGATGGCCTTGCGTAAAGATTTTATCTGGCATATGTGACCTTTATCAAGCATAAACGTGCATTGACATTTTTCGTGGAACTCGTGTGGAGAAGGCCTCAACAGTAAGAAATTACTTTCTAGTGAATAGAGAGCTTAGTAAGTGGCTTCGAAGGACCGATGTCCAACGCTTAGTTGATTTCTGGCTTAGTATTTACGTTTGTACTAACCCGTCAGGACGCTGCTCAATCACCCTTCCTGAAACCCCAGCCATAAGCGTTTATTTTCTAAGTAACACGTGTTATGCAGGCTGAAGATTAGGCTTACCTCAGTACATATAGACCTACAGGACAGCACGTCGTCACATCCCTAAGCTAGATTTAGTACAGTAACCAAATAATATGACGATCTGTCCCTTAAAACAATATTTTTGGTAAAGGCGGTATTAAGGGACAATTAACTGCTGTCCCTTATTACCGTGTGCAGTGTCCCTTAATACCCTGTTTAATAGCAAAAAAGGGAATAGATGCTATTATTATTATTAATTGCCAGGGACGCCTTAATTCTGAAAACAGAAAACGACACTGCATAGTAGACGATACAAGGATTCCAAAAATATAAAAAAGAATTAAATATCTCACCTTTTGGACTCAGGCTGCTTGCTGGAACTTTACTGACGGCTGAGAGATCAAAAAATCCGATTTTGAAAAAACGATATAATATTTTATTATATCTAATGTAAAATACTACAGGCTATAGCTACAGCCAAACAAAATAGAACAAAACACGCTGATTGGATAGAGTCTAAACATGCGAAACTATCTTACACTAGTTTCGACCAGCACGCAAATAAACTCGCAATTGTCCCTCAATACCGTGTTGTCCCGTATTACCCTCATCGACTATATGTCTGGATATATATGTATACATGTCTGTCAATGTAGGTGTATGGATATGTCTATATATATATCGGAAAACATAAAATATATATATTTGGTTCCGGATAAGACATCTTGAATAGTATTCAAGAGTTTTAGCAACTATACTGGCACAATCAAATTTCCTACCTTGTCAACTCAAAAAATTTAGCAGGCGCACATAAATTTTACAGTAAAACAGAAAGTTTTTAGTGCATGACATAAAAATTGGGAAAAATCTTCACCATAATTCTTTGTTTTTGCTATTCATCCTTATCACTATAAGTCGAATTAGTGCTTCATGCTGGGAGCTATCAAAGCCTTTTTCCGGTATATATTTCATGCCTTAGTACGGGCGGAACCGAGCCATAGAAGATTCCACCGTATCCAGATCATGCTAAATATAAAAACTGCGAACCTAGATTAAATTAACATAATTTGAATCTAATAACGAGGGTCTAGAGTCATATCAACAAACGAAGCTGCTTCTTACCTGTACTATATACACAAACTAGCAACCTGTTATTTTACTTGAGCGATAGTCTTACAATAATTGCAGTATGGTGTGGAATTCAAATGCCTTACTCATTGTAAATAGATTCTTTATATAATGTGTGCCGCGACAAACCATGTTACAAGAACAGTAGTTGTAGCATAGACAGTATTGCGCTCAAATATTTGTACATACGGTTTGTGACAAATTCAATCGACCGTCGCAGCAAGTCTAAAAAGCTTATTAAACCCGGTACGGTGCGCATATGTACATAAACTTTGAATCTTGGCTTGGCTATTTTATGCTATAACTATTGATAACATAATCTGCAGACACTGCGAAGCTGGCCCAAGTAACCCTGAGGGGCATTACGTTATAACGTTTAGAAAAAGAAACGCTTAAAGCGAGTGGTCGGGGTCGAGGCGGCAACCCCAGCTTAGACTTAGGCTTTAGTGAATGCCTCATATAAGGACCTTATTGTAGGCTAAGACGAAGGCTTAGGCTCAGTATATCGAGAACGGCATGGCCCGAATTTTATTTATGCCCTTCATGGTTGCTTTGGCCGAGAGATCTATGCGCACGGCTTTAACTGTATAATGCTATGTTACAACTGTAATTATTATTACATATCCTAGAACACCATCGCTGCACCTGCATTTCAGTGTTTAAATAAAAAAACTTGCACATTCCAGTGCGTTATAAACAGCAAAAGGAATATCTATCGCATAAAGCACGAAAATGTACTAACTTATTTTCAGAAATATCTTAATGTCTTCTAGATGACTTAAATTTTTTAGTAAAATATATTTATTCCAAACAAAATCTTGTTACTTCTCAAAAACTTTTACTGAAGCGCATATGGCAATTTAATACTTCTTGGATATTCTAAATCCGCACTGAATACAGACATACAAAACCAAAACTTTAAAGTTTGATCCTAAAATCTTGTTACTTCTCAAAAACTTTTACTGGAGCGCACATGGCAATTTAATATTTCTTGGATGTTCTAAATCCGCACTGAATACTGACATAAAAACCAAAAGTTTAAAGTTTGATCCTTAAATCTTGCTACTTCTCAAAAACTTTTACTGAAGCGCATATGACAATTTAATATTTCTTGGATGTTCTAAATCCGCACTGAATACAGACATACAAAACCAAAAGTTTAAAGTTTGATCCCAAAATCTTCGGTACATAATATTGAAGTGAAATACCACGACTAAACTAACGTCTGTCAATAATTGTGTGCCAATACTTTATGCGTAATAGGCATGAACCTGTGTTAGATTACTGAAGGGAGCCCTGATATTCTAGTATATTAGCTCAATCCTTTAAAGTGTAATAGCATTCCCTAACAGAAAGAATAAAATTTTGAGCTTAAAATATAAAACTTATTAGTAGGCATAAGCATAAGTTTCAAAGTCATGTAGCTTTACATACATCATTTTCAGGCGAATATGTAATTTTTATGCGATAAAAATGTGTGACTAATGCGGTGTACACGTTAAAATGTTCCCTACGTTTGGAACCTATGGACACCGCACAGTGTCGGGCATACTATCGATAACAGTGTGCCTTAGACACCCCCATGTTTTTTATAAATATTTTTCAAAGATAGCTAACTAGGGGTATTGTCTCTTCTCGATAGTTTCAAGCACACTGTCTCTTCTTGCAGGCTTATTGACCGTGTGCGATATTATTGCATCAACGTTTATATGGCCTGGATATAAATATCGGGAATTTAGAAAAAACTACAGAGCACAGCTGACTAATAATCTTCACTGGCTACAGACGGTGTCCGTTATCGTTAATTCGTGCCAAATTGGTGGCTAAAGGGTGTGAACGACACTGTAAAAATGTAGTGGCTAGGGGTGTATCGTACACCCTCGCCAATTGATGACAGTCTGTACGGTAGGGTCACGACTACAGGAGGACAAATGCTCTAAACAGCGGGGACATTATAACGTGAACGTGCCATAAGACTCAGGCTATCTGGAATCTAGATTTCTCGGTACATTAAACCACCTTAATTATTTGCCAGACGTAAAAGAAGTAACAACAAGCTCCTGGCTGGATCAACATATGTTTGTGAATTATACATGCCTCAGACCGTGAAATCATACATACGTCTTTGCTTAGCACCTTTTGTCACATCCACTGTTTTACATTTTACAATCGCAAAAGATCATGTAAATATCAACCTGATTAAGTAAATTTAACGTGTATGTGCGATTAAAAAAGAACTATGCAAAACCTGCTATTATTGATATTACTGCTGGGTTTGCTGTAGGTAATAGCACAGATTAAATTCTGCAAAATTCAGGTTTCATCTCTGTAATCCCTGAACTTAAGGATGAACATTCCCGTATAATATATTGTAAGCAAATGTAGGCATCGCCTATAAATCGTATATAGATTGTGATATGTTCTTATGTTAGTAGGATACACCATCAAATGTACAAAATCATGATCAAATTTGGTATTTTAACAAAAATTTCTGAAACAGTTCACACAACTAATATTTACATTCACGCTGTGCGGCGTTCACGTTATAATGCCTTTACTGTTTCGAATCTCAGTAGATGAATAAATTGTCGTTTCAACCGCATGGACGACCTGAGTCGAATAGTGCCACAAACAACTCAATCTGTTTATTGGCCATAGAATTATTTCTATTTAAGTAATGCGGCGTTCACGTTATAATGTCCCCGCTGTTTGGAACTTTTGACCCCCTGTAGTCGCGACCCTACCGTATAGACAGTCAGGGTGACACCCATACCGTAAATCAAATGCCGAGGGTGTACGACATACCCTTAGCTACTAAATTTTTTCTAGACAGTGTCGTACACACCCTTAGCTACCAATTTGGCGCGAATTAACTGTAACGGACACCGTCTGTAACGAATGCGGTTTATTAGTCAGCTGTCCTGTGGAGTTTTTCCTAAATTCTCGATATTTGTATCTAGCTCATATGAACATTGCTCAAATAATTCCGAACAGTGTCAATAAAACTGCCAGAAGACACGGTGTGCCTGACACTGTCGGCAAGTGGTAATACGCGTATAACTAGCTACCGTTGAAAAACTTTATTAAAAACATGGGGGTGTCTAAGACACCCTGTTGTCAACAGTGTGTCTGACACTGTGTGGGGTACATAAGTTCCAAACGTTGGGGACATTATAACGTGAACGCCGCATAAAATCATAAGCCTTGGCCATAAGCCGTAAACCTATGAATTCAATGATTTTGGGACCATTCGACTTATCTTGTTAACATGGTTCGAAAGAGCGATAAAGTTATAAATTTGCCGAGATAAAAATTTCCGAAAATGTTGAGACCATGTGTAACCAAGAACGAAAACAATTTTTGTGATAAATATGGTTCTATCAAGCCGCCTATCATGCACTAAGGTATGGTCGTCATTATACATAGGCAAAGAAACGATATGACGGGTCCTGAATTTTAGGAATCTGGAAAATATCCCGAAAATCAGCCCTAAACCTACGTCTTACCTACCAGAATGTCTCAGCGGCAGTGGATCGTGATCGGGGTAGCGTATATGGTGCATATGTTTAGTCCTCATTGTTGTTTTTATCACGCTTCACCTGCTCCAACGATTTCGCTATTTTCTGGGGAACGCCTGAGCATTTAACGCCAGATCTTACTTATTTCATGTATGGTACGATAGATGAAATGTGCGGCGCTATATATTTTTGATGTACGCTGTTAGTTGCCCGGATGGCCCTGGGAAATCTAGACATTGGGTTCACGAAATTATGCTTTTCTGGGTTGATTCGGGTGAGCAAAAACCGTTGTCTCATTATATTTCGTAGCGGTGCATTGTACAAGCCCTTTATATGTGTGTGCAAATATATGCGTTGAAAAGAGAGCCACTTGGAGCTAAACGGGACGAAGAAGAGGCAAAAATATGTCGACGTCAGTAGAAGTGACCGTCGGAAAAGGTCATGACGAGCGGACACTAACGGTTCTAAAAGCATATTCGGGGTCACTAAACACTCACCTGTGCGCACTTACGTGCCCTGCCTTAAACGTATAAGCGACATTCCTTTTCGATGAGCCCAAAGACACTAACGTACCAAATAAGGATGAGTTATGGGCTGATTTCATTTACATTAGAACCGTGGTACACGTTTAACTCAATACGAGCCACCGGACCGCCAGAGCTACCAAAAGATCGAAATAACCACAAGGGACACAAAAAATCTGTTCTCTAGACAGCTTCCACGGCCTATAGCAGATTAACTCGTGCTCGAATTATAAAATTTCGATTTTATTGGCAGCCGGCCTGTCAGAGCTTATCATGAGATTTTGTTTCCGCTAGTCGTACATGACAAAACACTATAGGAAATGATTGCTTCCAACATTTGAAATTGATGACAAGAACAGCAGTATCGCTAGTTGACGAGCGTTACCGTGATATTATCTCTGAATAATTGCTCCAACTATTCGAAATCCATAAGATGAGTGCCATAGAGCTTATTAAATTTAAAGCTTAATAGTGGGCCCAAAGTTTAGAAACACAAAACATTATGCGGTCTTTCGAGGAGATGAAAACAAGACATGATAGGTATGGCATATACGTTTATAGGGGTGAGAGGGCGGGATTATTCCCTGATGATGCTCGAACACCATCTGGGCAGGAGCCTGATCCCGTCTGATACTCTAACAAATACGGCGCGCTTGAGGCTAGCCGAAAATCTTGGCGAAAATACCAAACAATCAGAGAAAATAAGCAAAAATTGGGCGAAATTACCAAAAATTTGGTAAAAACTAGCAAAAATCGGGAAAAATTGACAAAAGTTACGAAATATATTTAGTTCCACGAAATTTATGCCCCGTCACAACTTCCCCTCTGTAGCATCTGCTATAATATAATAGCCTACATAGACTAAACAACGCAGACTAGACATCACGATCGTTAACTTTACGTTACATGTTATGTTCCAGTGTGGTGCGAAAATCACCCCGCCTATCTCGGGCCAGTGGAGCGTAGATTGTACTTACACATTTAAATGCAGTTCTTTTCAGATCGTATTGCTATGCAATTCCTGTATAGTCGTAATTATACATAATAGTGTTCAATGTGCAACCGCTTTTCCAATATTGTACAAAATACACATTATTTCATGGATAAAAAGGTCAACTATAATTTAGACTACCGCTCGCTTAACCGTTTCCAGATAGAGACACACATGTAACAGGAAACATTGTCAAGCGATGCACTAAATGAGTTCGTCGTGGGACGTGGTTACAATATCCTCGCTTTGCAAACCGAGCAGCAGCTTCTGGGCAGCGTAGGGGCTAGCGTACTAGGCTTGCACCGAAACGATATAGGTTAAACTAGCAAAGCTCGCTTGCGAGCCAGAATTCGAGTGGTGAGAACAATCCACCGAAGTCTGTTGTAGAAAGCACACACAAACAAAGCCTACATACACACAGTACGCAGGTGCAGCAAACCGTGAGTGATGAGTCATAGTTACGCCCGTCTCTTTTGATAGCCAACGTAT
>JASANE010020698.1:0-15395 GCA_030248225.1 Trileptium ribeirensis | reverse complement strand
AAAAGTAAGATAATGTCTTTTAAAAAACAGTAGTAAAGTTATAAAACATGAGAATGTTGCGTTGTTCTTGCTTTTTGTTCTCAATAATGTTATCCAAGTTTCCGTGTTTTTATGAAAACGACTAAATAAGTCTGCAAAAACAATAACTTTCACTCTGCATATTTCTTTGGTATCACATTTATATATAACTCGCCCAGGTAACCTGAGGGGTGGCGCTCAGATCGTTAAAAATAAAAGAATAGTTAGAGCCGGGGTCCGGGAGGCCGTGTTCTCACCACGACTCTTAGGCTTAGTGTATATCTCTTATAAGGCCTAAGCTTAGGCTTACTACAATTTGACAGTGCAGTGGGGATGCATCACATTTAGCCCCATCTCAGAGCTTACTTTGGCCGTACCTCAAAAATAAAACCTAGTTAACAAAACTGTCACAATCCAAAAAAAAAAAATTTTTTTGTAACAAGCAACAGGGAAAACATTACAAAAAATTTACATTTTAATATATAATATCCAGCTACAGTAACACTATGAGCCATATTGTAACGTTGATTCGACACAAAATTTGAACTCAAACTTAAAGTAAAAGCTCAACACACCATAAAACCGTACACAACGTATTTAATAGAAATCATATGCTTGTTAGGGGCCATTACTTGTTATCGTTGTCTATCATAAACATAAGGGTATTTTGCAAATTGCATAGAGAATTTAACAAATATAAAAAAACTTTTTGCAAATTTAGCTACACGGAGATAAATAATTTCAAGTAATTTGTACTGAGAACCAAACAAGAAACGCATGTTTAAAAAGTACTGTATAATGTATGAACCCAAACCAAAAATAACAACTTACATTTGATTTGTCGAAAGTTCCAGTACAAATCAGGCAATTTGCAGCAACGACCCGATTTCACCACGCCAATATACTCTGGTAATGCGAGCCAGAGTAGCAAGATGCCGCTGCGACAAATCTCACATCAAATCGATGAATAGTTTGACAAATATCTATGTTCATTCGCTGCTTGTTACAATAGTTATAATTGTTAGAAGTGTCTTACCATATCAATAAGTGTTGGTTGTTGATATATCTAGGTTGAAAAAATGTTTCAGAATATAATGTCCAAACGGTTAGGCCCTAATTTTTCGAATATATAAATACCAAATTATTTTTAAAATACATCTTGAATATATTCATCATTTCAAATTCCTAGCGGTTTTTAACACTAAATTTAGTTGTATTATAAATAAATAAATGCAAACGTAGTCTATAAACGTTATAGATTGGTGGTAATTAAAAGTTTTGACGTAAAAATATAATACAACTTTTATAAGGTGTTAAGTTTATTAAATCATTTTGTTTGTAGATGATCTTATTTATAGTGTTACTTATATTGTATATAAAAGTATTATGAGCCAAAACTGAAACTTCTCTTAACAACTAAACTCTTAAATTAAAAAACAGTGAATTTCGTAGTAAAAAAATATAAAACTTCATTTAAAATTAGTCCAGCCATTTATTGATTTTCTTGATTGTCATAACTTTTGTTAATTATTTTTATTAAAATAGTTGGCTTTTGAAAATTTAAAATAGTGTTTTCTTAAAACAATGTCGTTTGCTGCCGAAAGTTTAAGTATGGTTACTGGACAGTACGATTCATTTGATCAAAAAAGTGATTATACAAAATATGACAGTTCCCTGCCCTCACATGAATGTGTTGATGACGCGGGGCGCCCAACATTTACATGTGAGTGCAGGAAAGTGTTATACTTCTCTAATGTACTCTTGATTTGATGTTCAATTAAATTGGACTTGCAACGTTATAACTTTAGAAAAAGCTCATTGAGAAGGGTTACACTTTTGCTTTAGTCTCAGTCTAAGTTTCATATAAGGGGGAACTAATGTTTTGGCTTCTGTAGTATATTGAAATTGTATTATTCTTGATATTTCACTGATGTCCATTAAAAATTTTGACCGAAGTGAAAATCATTAATCCCGGGGGGACGAGTATATATTTTATCAAGAAAGAAACAGATATGTTGACTATAAAGGTATTATAAGATTTGGGAATTACAGTACATTATTGAGCTTTTGACATAGAAAGCCATGTGATTTTTTTTAAAAATTTTGGTACCTTGAGCAACTACCAACTTATGTCAAGTACTACAAAATTTTTATTCAGTTTAGGTGTTCATTTGAATTGTAACACAGAATAATTTACAAAGTGCTGGCAGGATCTTGATTTTTGTTTTTTCTTGTCTTTTTTAATTTAAATGAAGCACCATACCTAATTCGGCCATGCTAAGCATCAGCAAGAGTATTGGTATTAACAATTCCTCGGACTAGTATCAAGAAAATTGATTTATGGCTACTTATCCGGTATTAACGCCTTTAAAAGGCTATAAGAATTATGATGAACCAACATAATACCGGCGCTATGTTGGTTCATCATAATTCTTATAGCCTTTTAAAGGCGTTAAATTGTCCGGATAAGTAGCCGGAAAATTATAAATCAATTTTCTTGATACTGGTGCAAGATCTTGTTAATACCAATATGCTTGCCTGATGCTTGCACATAGCCCACAAAGTCGTGTGTATGCTTGGTTGAGCTTCAACGAAGTAAAAAAGACAAGAAAACGAAATAGATCCTGCAGCACTTTGTAGCCTAAATTATTCTGTGTTACAAATCAAATGAACACCTAAACTGAATAAAAATTTTGTAGTACTTGACATAACTAGGTAGTTGCTGCAAATTTGCGATGCGACCATCGAAACTGTTGAAACCGACCTGATATAAAACATTTTGCTGGTAGTGGGAATCGCATGGCTTTCCATGTCAAAACTTTCAATAATGTATATTAATTACGAACCAATACCTTTATAATACCTTTATAGTCAACATATCTGTTTCTTCTTTTATGGTTTCTTGATAAAAAGTATTTTGTCGTCCCGGATTAATGATTTTCAGCTTCGTCAAAAGTAACATTAATGGACATCAGTGAAATATAGATCATGCGATTTTCGATATACTAAGCAGAAGCCATAGCCTAAGGTTAGGTTCTTATATGAAACTTAGACTAAGACTAAAGCGAAGGCTGTGAGTTGCAGACAACCGAACCCTTCTCGATGAGCTTTTTCTAACATTATAACGTTTTGCAAGTCCAAGTTAATTGAACATCAAATCAAGAGTACATTAGAGGAGAGTATAACACTTTCCTGCACTCACATGTAAACTAGGGAAGGATGTTAGGTCGAAAACACCCGCGTCATCAAGCACGGTTTACATGTGAGGGCAGGGAAGTGTCATACTCTTCTATAATGCACTTTTGATCAAATGAATAGTTATATTCCAGTAATAAGCCATACTTAAACTTTCGGCAGCAAACGACATTAAATTGTTTTAAGAAACACTATTTTAAGAAAAAACATTTCAATAAAGGCCAACTATTTTTAATAAATAGCAGAAGAAAATGAGCAGCGAATTTGACAAAAGTTTATGACAATGAGAAAAATATGGATAAATGGCTGAACAATTTTAAATGAAGTTTTATATTTTACTACGAAATTAATTGTTTAATTTAAGAGTTTAGTTGTAAGAGGACAAATTTTACTCAGTTTAGCTCATAATACTTTTATCTCGATATAATTGACACTATAAATAGTATACAAACAAAATGATTTAATAAATTTAACACCTTCTATTTGTTCTACGTTCAAAGTTGTATTATATTTTACGTAGAAAGCTTTTAATTTTTCCACCGAGAATAAATATATAACGTTTATAGACTACGTTTACAATTTATTTATTTATAATACAACTAAATTTAGTGTTAAAATGCCGCTCAGAAACTAAAATAATAAAAGTATTCAAGATGTATTTTAAAATCATTTAGCTATTATATATTCGAAAAATTAACATTATGGTCGCTCCTAACCGTTTCGACATTATATTCTGAAATATTTGGACCCTGCAATATCTGGAGCGAGCGAGACACTTATTGCAATGAGTTGAGCGTTTCTAACGACTACTGACTATTATTAACAAGCAGCGATGAACGTCAAATTGTTATTGTCAACTTATTTCATCAATTTAATAATTGAAGTTTTGAGAGTTGTACCGCAGCGGCGTCTGCTACTCTGGCTCATCGTTATACCAGAGTATATTGGCATGGTGAAACGGGTCGCTGCATTGCAACTGCCTGATTTGTACTGGAACTCGACAAATCCGATGTAAGTTGTTATTTTTGTTTGAGTTGGCTGTATTCTGGGTACTTTTTTTAACATGTATTTACGTTTCTTGTTTGAGATTTCAGTACGAATTACTTGAAATTATTTATATTCCATGTAGCTAAATTCCAAAAAGTTTTTTTATATTTGTTAAATTCTCTATGCAAGTTTCTTTGCAAAATACCTTATGTTATGATAGACAACGATAACAAGTAATGGCCCTACGCTGAGCGAGCAATATGATTTCTACTAAATCCTGTGTATGAGTTTATGGTGTGTTGAGACTTTCAAGTTTTTTACTTTAAGTTTGAGTTCAAAATTTTGTGTCGAATCAACGTTACAATATGGCTGAGTACCTGTTATGTAGCTGGATATTATATATTAAAATGTCAATTTTTGTAATGTTCCTGTTGCTTGTTACAAAATGCTACTTAAAAGCTTGTCCATGGATTGTGACAGTTATTAAGCTGGTTTCTCATAAAGTTTACGGCCAAAGTAACTCTGATGGGGCTAAATGTAATGCATGCCATGCCACTGTCGATATAGTAAGCCTAAGCTTAGGCCTTATAAGAGATATACACTAAGCCTAAGCATAAGTCGTGGGGACGCCGCTCCCGAACCCCCGCTCTAAGCTATTCTTTTTTCTAACGATATAACGTACCACCCCTCAGGGTTACCTGGGCCTACATTATATATAAATGTGATACCAAAGAACAATCCAGAGTGAAAGTATTGTTTTTGCAAACTTATTTAGTCGTTTTCATAAAAACACGGAAACTTTGAATAACGTTATTGAGACAAAATGTTCAATCGACTTTGTGCATCGATGGCTTTGTAGAAATAATGTAATATTGTAATAATAAATGAATGACGCGACATTCTCATGTTTTATAACTTTACTACTGTTTTTAAAAGACATTATCTTCTTTTATGTCTGAGATTTAATTATTGAAACACCGTCTTTTCAATGGGTATTTTGTCGCAAAGGGCGTGAGAAGAATGACTTATATTGATAATAATTTAACGATGCAGGCATCGATCGTAAGAATCGTAGCGCAAAAAGTGGTAATACGATAACAGGAAGGTTTTCGAAGATATTTTCGTACCGAAGCACAAAGTTTTGCCTTTTTAATGCTACGGTTTGGGGCTGTATCTGGGCTTCAGAATTACTCCACAATCTTGTTTACCAGTGCTATTAAAACCATTATTGTAACAATGAACTTCACAGCTAATTTGCCTTTTATTTTCCATATGATTAAGTTATTAATTTTGCTCGTCAAATATTTACTATGTGATGTTCATAGGTGATAGTTTTCCATGCTTTTCAATATTACTATGTAACATATTTCTAATCAGTACGGCCATAATGCATTACAAATAATACCGTAAAAATATATATACTTAGTTACCCTGAAAACAATCTGTCATTTAAAAGTATGAAATTGGTAACTTGTTAAGTTACTCAAGTGTTAGGTTCAGTGATACAGTTGATTTTCTATTCTGATTTCAGCTAAAACTACAAACCGAAATATCAAATTACTCAAACTAAAAAACGCCTGACAAGTTACAACGGAATCGCTGAAAACAAACTTTCTTTCGAGTTTTTTTGGTGCAGTGCCCCACTCATACTAAATCTGCTATCTCAATGTCGTATCCTACTAAACGATTTTAATAGGATCTACTTTTGATACATATGTTAATATCCATGATTTATCGTGGATCCTGACTAATTACGTGCTTATTATTCAATAGTTAAAAGAATTTAATTATTTCGCAACAATTTGCAGTGCTTTCCGTTCGGTCAATGTTATGGGTGCTGTAAAAAACGACAGCCGGATAAAACGATCTTTTACACTGAAATCTTGAAGTGTACAATCTTGAGTTAAAATTCAGAAAAAGTTGGGACACAATTTCGCTTAACCTTCGTACAAGTTTCACTAATATTTCAGTGTGAAATTTGAGAAATTTGCACCAATATAGATACTATACATTACCTCGTACCAGATTGACAGTTTCTACATATTTGAGTATGTATTATACGACATTGTTTTATGGTATGTACAGGTAGAATACATGTTAAATCATCTAAAATATCAGGATTTATCACCATCACTTTTGTGCAATATGTTTAAGCTCAAAGATGCCAAGGTTTGTCAGCTACAGCGAAGGTAAATTTGGTCCCGGTAAGGTGCTCCGAGGGGAGAGGGGAGGTTCAGGGGTACGCCAGCAGAGGTAAAAACTTTGCAAATGTTGAAATTGTTCATAAATTTTGCTAAAATTTTCTATAACTTGTTATAATTTTCATAATTATTTTTAAAATTTTCGCACGCCATGGATGCGTGAAGGTGTAGGGCCGCCGGCAGATGGGAATACGACGGGCGCTCACGTAGAGACAGTCTCTATGTTTCCACTGATCCGCAGCAAATGATGTATTAACAAACGTTAATGCTTAGAAGGAAGATGAGTTTAGAGCAGGGGATTCATGGGGCGGCGGCCCCCGACTAAGTATTAGGCTTTACTCTAATGAGTATATAAATAATGAAGTTTAGGCTTAGGGTGTCGATAGCGGTATCGCCTGCGCTTTCTTATTAAGTTACTGTTGATTGTTTCTGTGCTCGATCGTCATATAACTTAGGGGTTGTTGCGGCCTTTAGGGAGACAACCCATAACCCCTTACGGATACCTACGATTTAACACAGATTACTAAAATATCAGGAATACATTTATTTACCAATTACTTAACGGCACGCGGTTGTGTACAAAATCAGCATTTTCATACTTTTATAATTTCAAGAGCTGGGTAAGCTTTTTGTCTTGCGCTTTGCACCTTTTCACTCGACATTTGAGAGGAATATTCGTGGTTTTGTGCGTAATGATCGCAACAATATCAAGAAAGCATTTATTTGCCAATCACTCAACGGTATTCTATTAAATACACACTACAGGTAGTGTAAAAAAATCGGAATTTTCACACTGTGACACTTTAAAGAGCTGGATAAGCTTTTTTGTGTTAAGACTACGTTTATTTGCCAATTACTTAGCGGTACTCTTTTAAATACACCAGTCAGATTGTGTAAAAACTTATCTATTTCCATACAATTCTACTGTTAAAAGTTGGCTAAACTTTTAGTATTGCGTTGACCGCCTCTTCACTCGAGTTTAGAGGAAAATATTCACAGTTTCTGTGTGAAAGCATCGCAACAAATCAGCCGTCATACAACGTCTTACCGCGATCTTTGTTAAATAAGACAACCAACTTAAATCAAATTAGGTTTATTTAATTTTCATGCATACGCACGACGACGAAATACTCATATACTTTTCTTCTGCCTTTCATTTGACTTTATTTAGTCGAGCAGCAATAGAGGCTTGCCGCTAAATCAGCAATGGTGACAATAAATAATAGAGTTGTACTTATGAAAGCAGAAACGAACGAGATTATAAAGACCGGACATGCACTGTTTAGGCGAGGGAAACAAATCTTTTATTTGACAGAAGTTTTAGGTATATAGATGCTGTATTAAGAAAGATATACCAATTAATAATTATTTGGGTATACGTTCAAGATATGTAGAATAAACAGCTATTTTGAAGATATCATGATGCTGGTTAGCTTCACTACGATGACATAGATTTTTACGTATAATATTAATTAGCTGAGCGCTAGCATATCCATCATCGCATATTGACACTCTCTGATATTTAACTGATCCAAGATGGAGTTTGTCAGATATTTTTGTTTAGCAAATATATTATCCAGTGTTTAAAACCAAAAAACCCAAATATATTGCTAGTGACTAAAATCGTATCCAGTGTCTTATGAACAAGATGTAATACTGCATAAATTTGTAGCTGGGGAATAAAAAACAAAGCAAAATATGCACTAAAGGTAATCAAATTTCTCGTATCAAGAGTGCATAAGGGAGTTAAGCTCCTCATGCACTCTTGTTTTTATATATAGAGAAGCGGCCCCGACATTTGCGCCTACCACAATGCTTTAATTTACTAAATTTGAAAAAGAAACAAAACCGTAATAGCAAAGATAATCAGAAAACTGCTCGTTTAGTTATGTAATGAAATACAGAAGCGCCTCGGCACAAATTCAAAACTACCACTAAAATTGAGCTTTAATTAATATTTATAGGAGAAACAAAAAAGTTTAGCTATGTAATAAAAACAACCAAATATTAACTGCCACAAGATCCGATTTAGAAAGGAATGTATACTTTTTTCGGTCGGGGGTTGCACCTTAAGCTTGGACGAAGCCAAAAGTAGTAAAATTCACAGCTGGAAAATTGTATATTTAGGACAAAATACCAATACCTGCTATGTTTCTTTCTACAAAGCTGTTGGCGTATCATACAATGATGGTCTATTTTAGCGAAGTTAATGCAGTAAGACCCTAAGCTTCTTGGGAAAAATAAGCTTTCAGTGGAAGCAGAGAATAAGGTACAAACATTGATATGTACAAGATTGGTACAAACAGGATAAAATTGTGGAAAATTAAAACAAAAATAGGGGACAATTAGCATAAATTCATCAAATTTTAATGACAGTGATTAAAAATTAAAAATATGACGGTACCCATGGGTGCGAAGACTTTCCCTGGTCGGGAGGCAGGGGGTCCTAACGACGGCATTGGCAAAACTGTCCTGACGACGTATGGTCAGTATTACAATACAAGTGACAAGCACACCGCATCAATTATCCAGTCACGGCCTGTTTTTATTTAGATATTTTCCTTCAACACTATAATTTCAAGCATCCTGCCTGGGAACCTGGGAGTCTCCCTTATCGGCAACTATGTATGTATAAGTGTGCTGAAATTTTTCATATTTCACAGCCGAAACTTTATTTGACAGACCCATAAACTTACACTTATTTACAAAAGTTGGATTGCTGATTCATTACTTGTCCATTATTATGACTTATAAGTTTGTCATTTATCTTTCTCTGAGTTTAACTATTTCGAAGAATGTGTACTGTTAGTAGTAGCAAAAACTTGACGAAATAAACAAACACTTGATATCAACAAGGAAAATATAAGTACCACATAGAGTAGTCAGTCAATGTGTGTGTAATTTTCACTAATGATGACATAATTGAAGCTAAAATAATATATTTTGAGGCGTGAGAGCTTCGAAAGCTGAAGGATGCTTCTGTTCGCTTTACGCAAGAAATATCTCGCATGCAATGATTTAGTCTAAAGTCTCAGAAATAAAAGGGTACAATCAAGTAACGCTGCAATTATGTCCTTTTGATGCTATTCAATTAGAGCTTAGCATTTATGAACTCTCGAATGTAGAAGGCTGTGCGTAGGGCTGTATGCAGAGTGTATGTTTGTCACAAAATACAGATTTAACGCCCAAATTGTATACGAAGCTTAAATCTTAAACGAAATATATAGAAAAACATTTCATAGCCGTTGGATATGAAATACTAGCTAACGCCAACTGTTAATTTGACCCCAAGTGCTGCTTTTGGTTTAAAGTGGTTGACAGAAGTGACATAATTACATATACGAGTTTTCTCAAAATGATAGCTCAGTGACTGTGACAAAACCCTTTGATAGTCTCTTTCTAGTGGATTCGTGGGCTTACGGGTGCCGCGTTAAAATACGCCTTTCACAACTACAGCTATTTTAATCACCGCTAATTGTTTATAGATAAATCACATAGCTAACGTCAATAAGTTTTGGAGCTGCGATATATACTTAGTTCCACATTGCCTGAAACAAATTTTTGACCACTACAGCACCTATCGACTCAGCGGTCCCAATATAGCTTCCAGTATCGCTGGATCAGCACCAATGGTGTTTTAAATTTCGTTACTTCACAATCTACAAAAATCCAAAAAAATTTCGGATATTTCCAACTTGATGCCCTGTTCTGATTTCGTACCACAAACACGCAATATTCATCTGGCTGATCATATTAAGCATTCGGTATAATATTGTACTGCACATTACTCGAAAGACCTGCGCTGCGTCACTTATAATTCGATGGAAAGTATCATATGCTAAACAAGAACTGATCTCTTCGGGATTTGTCGAATTCATATCTTTAGCTTAGTTTTGTGGAACGCCTTGTAAATGAAGTTATTTTCTGCTTGCCTATTGATATATTAATTAGATGTAGTTGTAAAACAAATTCAATTGCTGTTATTACGTACCGTTCAAGAAGACATGTATGATATTTGGACAGCAACTATTATTGAATATAACATAGCTGGAAATATGTTTTTTATTGTTCAGCTGGTATATGGATTCATTCTGGCACTGCTGGCAAGACCTTTCTATTTAAATTTGCAGTACACTCCGTCGTGTTGAATTTTATATTTCTATTTCAGATTTAGCAAGAATGACCGCAGTGATCACTTGATTAGCGTTTGGCTCAAGGATCGACTCAACATCGTTTGTCCGTACTATCCGAACAGCGACTCACTCAATGATCATCAAATGGAATACGCGATAATATATATGGTTAGCTCTGTAGATTTTTTCAATTTTTTGGGCCTCAATACATTTATACCCCAATAATTTATAGCAACTGTCTTAAAACCTCAAGACACAACAGGCCATAAATTAATAGCTTAGCTTTATTTCTGTCGGAACATTTGAACACCCTTATCACTGTTATTTATAAATAATTTCTTTTGTCAAACCTAAGTTGGATATTCAAAAGCTGGGTTGCAGTAAAATTGTTTAATATTATGCATGAGTCCATTTTACGTGCGTACACCTGAGTTACTCGTTCGTCAAGTCAGTTCACCATCGCAAAAGTGGTGAACGTACACAAATCACGATTTTATCTTATGCACAAGTACACGATTTGCGAAATAGCAAGGCGTATGCGCTGTTCGCTGTCAATATTTTGCGATTAGCATCGCACTTTGGTGATGTGATTACCGGCACAAAAGCGAACGCGAATTTTTGTTCGATTCAGTTCGTGATTTTGACAAAAAAGAGCCATGTCTACGCACCTAAAGTGAACTCACGCATTCCAATTCCTAGACGTTGTTCTGCTAATGTGTCGGTATGGACTACAGTTTTATATGGCTCACGAGTACAATGCTTAAGTTATTGCTTGAAAGAAATGATAGTAATTAAAAAAATTGGCATATATTTCGCATAAAATTGTGTACTAAAATTTTGCATATTTTTACTAAAGCCGTGTTCACATGCTCAAGCTTTTTGCTCAAATTTTGAGCTCAAAATTTGATCAAATTTTGATCAAGATTCGACGGTAATTTTAACGAAAAATTGCGATATTTAAAATTTGAGAACAAAATTTGAGCTCAAACATTTTCAAGTAATGAATCTTGTCGTTAATTGGCTACAGGAATATCCTTAAAAATTTGAAGTGTTCACACATTCAAACTTACCAAAAATGCAAAAAAGATGTGTTCAAACTTTGATCAAAATTTGAGCAAAAAGTTTGAGCGTGTCAACACGCCTCAACGTTCACAGTTTTTGTGCCTACATTTCTTCTTGTAAAGAGGTATTAGAGTGACATCATAGCTATTCGTATATCATCTAGTTACATTAACTGCGAAAATTTAGAGAATATCACCAAATAACATACTATCAAAAGCACAATTTGGTGGACTGTTACTGTATTTGCGCAATGTTGGCCGATTTTGGATGAACCCGCGTGACAACAGAAGTGATCTGTATAGCCAAAGCTTTGCTACTGCTGCGACGTACTTTACTTTTAAACAAATGCATGTTGTTGAACAGCAGTGAAAACATTACGTAACTCTAAGTTTTATTAGTTCGTGCGCCTGTTAATGGCCAGTGTTTTAATAGCGATTATGTTCTCAGACCACAATATACAAATTTCTAGATCCCGTGGTCTACTTTTTGTGAAATAGATATTTAAAATTTTCAAATATTTATAGTAATATTGCTATATATTTTCAGATTTTTACTATATCTGTTTTACTTATCTTTATTTAGATAAAAATATATCTGTTTATTACTTAAAATCTAACATAAAAAATATAGAACAATGAATATAGGATATGAATCTTTTGAAGCGCTTTTCATTTTTTATAGTAGTACATTATTGGGAATTATGTTCGCAAACAACGGTTATATACACAGAGATTCTTTAGTTAAATAGTAGGCTTTTTATTGCACAGTGCAGATTTTGTTCAGACAAGATATTCCTGACTCATAACTTTATAACCCAGGGGCTAAAACCACATCTGCTATTTTTAGCCAAGAGCTTTAGCCGAGCATATTTATTAGTCAAACGTTAAAATAAACCTTGGCTAGTTGAGTGAGTTCATGAATATAGGATATGAATCTTTTGAAGCGCTTTTCATTTTTTATAGTAGTACATTATTGGGAATTATGTTCGCAAACAACGGTTATATACACAGAGATTCTTTAGTTAAATAGTAGGCTTTTTATTGCACAGTGCAGATTTTGTTCAGACAAGATATTCCTGACTCATAACTTGATAACCCAGGGGCTAAAACCACATCTGCTATTTTTAGCCAAGAGCTTTAGCCGAGCATATTTATTAGTCAAACGTTAAAATAAACCTTGGCTAGTTGAGTGGAGTTCATGATCTTGTTGTAAATTTTAAGGGACTTTTTCGAATCAACGCCTTTGAACTTTTTTGAAATTTTTCTTCAGGTATCAAAATGGGGCTACGACAATTGCATGTTGGACGGAAATGCCCGAACAATGATTCGCTGTGATCAACCGAGGCTTGACAGTAGTAGGCCGCTGTCGATCACATTTCGTCAACTTAGTCCAAATCCCGGTGCCCCTGATTATCAACCGGGAAATATATATTATTTTATATGTAAGGGCGGATCGACGCAATGAGCAGTTGTTGTTGGGCTATATTATCTTGATAGCCACTAGACTGTTGTTAAATTAGTTACGCAACCAAAGAAGCTTTGTAATTTTGCCTTGAGCTGTGTTCACACGTCCTGACTTTGTGGTCAAAAGTTGAACAAAATCTGTGAAAGATTTTTGATGGAAAACATGGGAATTCGCGCTGCTACAAAAAAGCCAACGCACTATTCAGGGTTTCAGCTGCAAATTTTGAGCTAAAACCTGAACGAGTGAGGGCAGCTTGAGGCAACAGTTTCCTCTGTAGAGGTGAAATTTCAGCTCGAAGCTCGGCTCGAGAAATGTCAGCTCGACTTGGTTAGGGGATTGAAAGTTATGCGCTCAAAGTCTAAATGGCGCATTATATATAAGGCTTAGGGTACCGATGACGGTATATCTCGCTCTTTACTTATTGGGTTACTGTAGAGGCTTTCTCTACACGAGTGCCAAATTTTCAACCTTCAAGCCGGCCCGAGCCGATCATTTCTGGAGCAGAGCCAAGCCGACTTTCGTCAAAAATAGCTCGAGCCGGCTCGGCTCGGCTCATACTTAACACGATATACATTTGGTTAATTTTTATCCGTAAAGCAACCTGTTACTGCGGGAAACCAAAGTCTGTCTATGCAACGATGGCAACATCAAACATTACTGCTTTAAACGATTCCATTGCATTTTGGCAAAACATATACATGTAGTAAATTCGCTTGTGAAAGTAAATTTACTACATGTATATGTTTTGTAGTAAAGTCGCTCGTATATACATGTGAAAATCGCTTTAGCACAGGGTTGTAGCCGGGAGAGGGGGCAAAGGGGGCCCACGCTCCGCCTCCTAATCCAAAACATTTAAAAGCTGGTATTATTTTTTGGGTAGGCTTTAACGCTCAGTGACAGCTCCGATAAAATCACACGGAAAATTCAATGTAATTCTACGTTGCTTGAGATACTAAAGGTTTCTGTGTTTTAACACTATTGCCCCAATCAAAGATTCTGGTTATGCCCCTGCTCTAACCTAACCTAGTACCTGTTTATGTGTGTACTATATGAATATTTTGTAAAATGGACGATAAGTTAGTCATATGCCGTACAAAAGAATAAGTATAATGATGAATGTACTGAAGACGGTAGTCAGATTCTTTGTTGAATACCCATGCATGACATATTTAGTATGTAGGAAACCGGTAACCCGGTTTTCAAAAAAACCGGTCAATAATTTTCTACATGTTTAATATTTAACGCAGATACAAACATAAAATTCCACTACAATAACAAAAATTTTTGGTATTTGATGTATCCTGGAGAACCGTGGGCAGAGTCGAGAGGCTGCCAGAGCTAGCGTGCTGCAGAATCATGCATTTCATACATATCCAAGGCGCGAGGTTCCACAGGATAGCCGAACCCTTTGGAGGCCTTTGGCTTCCCAGAAGTGGGTCAGCCTGTCGTGCCGGGGATGCACGGATCCTGCGACGGCACCAAAATGGAAGGTTGGAGAACCTAGGTCCGAGTATAAGGCGGGGTAGGAGGAGGAGATCGGCGCTTCGCATCGACGGGGCTCCTATCCCCTGGGGAAAATCCTCACTCTACTCACTGCCCACATAAGGGCATGTGTAATGCAACCACATCAAGGCAGTGTTGGGCATCAAGGTAGTTGAAAAAATTATTCGAGGCAGTGTTGGGCATCAAGGTAGTTGAAAAAATTATTCGAGAGAGCACATGGTTATTACATCGCGGATGTTAACGTAGCAAACATGAAGATTGTCATACGATTCAGGGTTTAGGGTGAGTTTAGGGTTAGGTGTTCACCCGCCAGTGAGGTACGAATGCCCCACCCCCCCTCCCCCCGTGAGGTCCGGACGTGCTACTCCCCCCGAGGGCCCGGTACCCTGCGCCCTGACAGATCACCCGACCTACCTGTGGAGGTGCCGCAGACGAAAACCCATAACTACATTTTCCAGGCTACCCCTCCCGTACCTCGGATTTGGAATGTATGTTTAATATCATCGGCTCTCCGTAACTGATATCTCACTGCCGTCCAAACGTAGCATTCGCTGCTAAATTTTGCAGGATTATCGGAAAGTATTTTGTGTTACTTCAACTTTTTCAAAAGTTAATTACCTTAAAGAACGAACTAGGTTG
Organism: Trileptium ribeirensis; assembly: GCA_030248225.1. Lineage (NCBI taxonomy): Eukaryota > Metazoa > Nematoda > Enoplea > Enoplida > Thoracostomopsidae > Trileptium > Trileptium ribeirensis. The sequence continues at coordinate 193 of JASANE010020698.1, read as the reverse complement.
TTGCCCATATTGGATTACATCTTTTGATGTTTCCATTTATACATCCATGTCCGCCACATACGTTTTTCATTGTCGAGCTTCTCGAACCGAGCCGAGACTAACTCAAAACGAACCGAGCCAAAGTTGAAAGTTTCGAGCCGACCAGAACCGAGCCGACTCCCATTTATCCAAAACTCCCGAGCTGAGCCAGGTA
>JASANE010020693.1:0-18150 GCA_030248225.1 Trileptium ribeirensis | reverse complement strand
TTGTACTTGGTTTCAGTTTGGTATTGTATTTATATCACTGTTAGAGGTACAGTAGGTTTGTGAGTTCCAAAATCATTAAAATCCGCTGTATTCATATTTTTATTTATTTATCGGTCCCTAAAAGTTTCCCTTAGGTTTTATTTCTTAAAATTTTATTTTTCAACCTAAACTTAGCTATTTGCATAATTTCAATTACTTTGTTCTTTTAACTAACATGCATTGGATTTCGATTTTATTGTTGTTCAGTCTGATTTGTAATGTCTCAGCGGAAGTTAGATTGAGAGCTCTTCGTGTCCGAATGTTATATCTGTATTATCGAGCTACATCCATTTTTATTAGCAGAAATTGATAAAAGGTTATCTAGCTTGTATAGCTACAGTAGTTGCGTCAGCTTGTCGGAAATTAGTAGGCTACCAGGGGTCCCGGGGTTAAAAATCCTATTTTTCAACATTTTTCGCTAAAATATTTATTACATCACTCCCTCAAATATTTAGTTTATCAAAAATTTTAAAATTTACTTCTTTTGTAGTCTCTAATTTGCACGTTTTAGTGTTATTTCGGTTAATAGCTATGTGTAGTTAAGAACTTTAATTTTAGTTTTGTTCAGTCTGGGTTAGCTCTCGCATGATCAGCCGTTTCACAGCGGGGATATTCGGGGAAGGGGCCCACCATCTTTTCAGCTATGCCCCCATAGTCTCTGGACCCCCAATCATCTCATACCCCCAAAACCGATTGCTTCGCAATCAGGGTCGCCCCTTTTCAGCTATACCTCAGATGCTTTATCATTATTGTTGAATTTTTGGTGGATTCAAAATGGGCAATAACTTGCATTTTTGGCATTAAAACGCCTAAAGCTGCGCTTAAAATTGTCAACCACCCTAACCACCCATAGACCTATTTTTACGCTCTTTCGAATGGAGAGGTCCCGAAGCTCTCGGATGGCTGTGGCGTTCACTGTGAACCCGTAAAATTAAGGGGTCGAAAAAAGTAATTGTGGGAAAAATGGAAATTTTTACATTTTTGAACATATCTCACGAACGGATTTACCGATTTTGCCAATTTTTTCATATATTATATAAAAAATGGCAGGCTTTGTGGCGGTGTTATTGAAAAAAGATTGCGCTGTTAGTTAATGAGATAATATGCTGGAAAATGTAACTGCAGTGTTAATTTTCTTAAAATACAAGATAGTTACAAAACTTGCCGTCATTGGTGGCGGATATAGATGTCAGAATTAAATAAGTAGTAGAAAAATGTGATTTGCTTACCTTAGAAGGGATACATGTCGCATAACTGATCAAAGAACGCTCCTTGTACGTTGTAACGGAATTGCTGACGCCACATGTATTCGTACAGATAGCGAGGGAACAGTTCGGCGGTGATGCCAGCACGTTGACGAAAAAATGTTTGATGCGGCCCCAAAGACCGTCGATGTTCTGAGTGTGGGCGGTTGGGTCTTGAGGGTTAACGAATTCGCGGTTTTTGTGATTGACCAAAGCGTGGTTGTAGGGGGACGGCCGAGGCAGGTTGCGCATGCCGTGGATGTATGTTGTGAAGCTATCGGTGAGTATCCTGGTGCCGGGGTGGACGTGCTGTATGATGAGTGGCATTATTGTTTGAATTGTGCGGTTTGGGATTGGAAACAGAAGGCATCTTTGGGTTTGCCGTTCAAGCATGCCCAGAACCCAGCCATGTTTGCGCCGTGGTTGGCCGCGATGGTATTTTTGACGAAAGAACATGGATTCGTCGATCTCGACATCGATGTTAGGGCCGCCAAGCATTAAATTTTGCCAGTGAACACGGTCATACCGTACTGCAATGTCCCTGCAGTAGTTGTACCAATTTGTGGCGGCTTCGGTTCCAATTTCCAGTTCTTTAATTATAAATTTGCTCGGCAGATTGTCTAGGTACCCGAATATTAGGATTATTATTTTTTCAAGAGTTAGATGGTGGTTGAAAAAATGAATTATGGCGGATTGAATATTTGTGTTTGCAGTTTTTGTAGTCACTGCAACGCCACTCATAGTTATCGTGTCGTACGACATCATTGCGGGGAGCTAGATGGCAGGGTTGGCCGCAGACGCACGTCTTAGTATTAGCAATTAGCCTCAGTTCTGTTAGTAGGGATAGTGTTTGGTCATAGTCTATTGTTCGGCGTACAATGGTGTTATATTTAATGGTAAGATGTTGTATATTTTGACGGGGAATGATTTGATCAGGCGGAATAATGGTGTAACGAGTGTTGGAAGGTCTACCTCCAGGCATGTTACATACGTAATGATTTCTGAAACAATATGACCAAAGAATAAGATGGATATAAAAGCCTTAAGTTAAACTTAAGAATACTGAAAGTGCAATCGAGAACTACAGAAATGGAGGTGGAACTGCGAAGATTGCAGGTTTTTGCCTCAAAGGTCAATATGTTTGTGTTTAATATCAAGACAACGGTACCGCCAGACCCAGGCGGGGAGGCACCGTGGCCATGCCTGGAGGGGCTCTGTGACCTTGGCCAGCGCAGCGGCTTAGTAGCGGGGGGCCAGGGGACGGCAGCCCCCCGACTTAGCTTAGGCTTAGGCTGAGTGGATGGCCGGATGATAAAACTAACGTTATATTTGAAATGTACGACCTCGAAAATAGGTCGGGGCCGACTTAAATGGAAATCGGAGAAAAAAGTTTTTGGGTGCCAATCCACGCACTTAGGGGTGTGGGTATGAGCCCCCTGGAGGGGGCTGGAAGTGGAGGAAAAAATTTTTTTCGTTTTGCGCTAATTTGGGTCTAATACGGTCACTGAATAAGAAAAATTGTTGATTCCATCATTTTCTGAGTCCCCCCAACCGAAGAAGCGCCGATATAAAAGGGGCGATCGAGTATTGACTATATCAGTGTTTGGGGTCTACTAGGCTATCAGGGGGGTCCCGGGGCTTAATTCCCATGTTTTTAGTTTTAAATATTCTGTTTCACAAAATTCTCTATTATATGGGTCCCTAAATTTTTGTTTCTTCAAACTTGCGAGCTGCTAGCTGAAGCGAATTTGGCTTTGGAAACAGTGTGGTCCGCAAAGAAAATGTGTTTAGAATCGGTTACAAGCGCAAATCGAAAATATGAATGGCGTTGAAAAAGTTGAGAACATTGCGCGAGACTATGACTAACTTGTTCAAAGAAAAAGCTGATCTCCTGAAGTAAAAAAATTGCTTTGGATACGCTTTATGCTTGTCCTATTTTTTCAAGGAAATTTTGACCTATTTTTTCTGCAGTCGCTGGAACGTCCGAACATATAACATCTCACATAGTAAAGTCTTGACGTATACGCAGTTGTGTAGTGTAAGGCATTTTTGTCGGGTCTGGTGACCAGCAGGAAGCCCAAGACACGCTATGTATGCAGATCAAATCAAATAATCAAATCAACCAATGAAATTAGTTAGCTTAATGAGCCTATGCGAAGTCCCAGAGATACAGTAATACAGTGTCACTAGATTAAGGAGAACAAAGACAATTATATATGCTATGTCAGTTCATTAAGGACTGCCTAACAGTCATTTTCAGCACGTTTTAAAGAGATTTTTTACCTTTTGTCTTATATATATTTGTAAGACTAGGGTTCCTTTTAAACGACCAGTTGCGGATGCCGGGGCCGGCTATCCCTTGTTTTTCGGGGCTAGTGAAACGATAAAGCAAGTATATTTATATATTAAATAGGGTAATCGCAAGTGCCAACAAATTTAAACTGTGGCTTAAAATTATAATTTTTCTTATATGCGATGATTTACTAATTTCGAAACATTTCGTCCTTTTGTCGTAGTATGAAGAAATAAAGTTGCTATGTTTGATATGTGCTGAAAGCGTACATGTTGTCAGTAATGTATTTCCGGTGCGTTTGTATTTTGGAACTTTGAAGGAGTCTAAAGAAACTCAATGTGCAACCTTGCTACCGTTGCTAAACGTGGACTAGAATTGTTCGCATTGTTTCCTCTTGCTGCTGGAATTAATAGTATATGTTGTATTCTAATTCGCAAATGCTGGTTGTACTTACGATGAATATATTGCTTTCCATCTTTGTGGATACAAGTTTTAGATTGATTATCGTTATGTCATTAAAAGGATTAACGCCATCGTTCAAGGACAGGAGGCCTTTTGGTAAGTATTGCATAGTATTAATGATATTCTATATAGGTATTGTCATAGAGACAAGTAGGCAGCTTTTTTAAATGATTTTTTTGTTTCTATTTGTTGCTTTAAATAAGCCATGAGCTTAACCAATTCTACATAGTCCCGTTTTTTCTAGTTTAATAATTGTATTTCAGAAACTGGGTTTTCCACAGGTCGAAAAAAGGCGGAGAGGAGATATTTTCATAGGGCCTTTTCTTCATTCTTAGTTGGGGTTTCAATTTATGCACATGTTTTGCTACATCTGGGTATTCTGATTTTTGGCACTAACGGTATATATTATTAGGGGTGGTAACGTCATCTCGAGACTATCCACAATGCACTTTCCCACACCTTGTTTTTATTTTGCGTGGTGTGGAGAATCTGAATCAGTACATAGGGAGTGCCAGTTATTGGATTGGACGAACATGGATGATTATGACGAGTGTGGATCCACGCTATAGTGATGAACCCTAACATATTAATTTAAAAACGTTAGAAGGTTTCGATCGACGGCTGTTGGGTTGGTTACACAGTGTCGAAAAATGTGTTTTATCATAACCCCTGGATTGATATATGCAAAAATATTTACTATTTAGCAAACTGTATTAAACAAAAATGTTGCATAATCTTCGAATATTTTACATAATCTCCAAAACGTAAGGCGTGCCTATACATTAGAAGGTTCTGATCGGAGCCTATTTAGTTGCACAGAGTCGGAAAATGTATTGTATGACAACATCGGGATTGATATATGCACACAACATTTACTATTTAGTAAACTGTATTAAACAGCAATTTTTACATAATATGTACCAACATACAACATAACCTCCAAAATATAAGACTTGACTATACGTAGTGGTAATGGGCTCGATAAACTGGATTCGATTATTAGATTTGGTTTTATATCTTCATAATCAGATATATAAATTTTAAGTGTAACGATTTTCAGCGGGCTTGTGAAATTATGTAATTTATAACCACCCGTCTGGTCTTCGTTTGGTCCAGTTGTTGGGGTGGCGCTTAATTCAGTCTTTTTGGGTGGACACGTGCTGCGTAATTTGGACAGGGTAGCTTTGGATTAGAGTAAAATACGTAGGACTGCAAATGTTAAGAATTTTTATTTTTAGAGGTAAGTTTTAAAAAACTTGCACTTTATTTAACGTAACGCAGCAAGGTGTGATTTCAATACCACTTCAAAACCTTGGGTCAAAGCGATCAAAAATCCCAAGTAGGAGTGAATCATGCTGGAAACTAAATTTTTTAAGACATGTAATTAATTTTTACATTTATAAATACAGATTGAAGTCAGACTAAAGCTGATCTCGCGATGACAACATATAATTTTGAGGGAATTTGCAAAGTTAACAGCTGTGTAAGACAATAAATAATCTCTCTCCCCCTGGGGCCAGGCGAGTCAGGCCGGGGTCAACACCCACGCGTCGGAAACTCTTTCAAGTTGGGCTTTCGGGAGTATGGCTGTTCGTAAATGTCAGAGATGTGTAATCTTTAGGTTCCAACTTATTAGCAGCATAACAACGGTAGACGTTAGAACAAACCAATATGTTCGGCTGCCGCTTGTTTAACAGACGCAAAAATAACAGGAACTATACGTAGCAGCAGTGAGTAACAGTAACCGAAATTAGCCGGAACCGGAACTGCGATTTTTAAGCAGAACCGAACCTGAAACCCAGAACTGGAAAATGGTCTTACCAATAAGTCAAAATAAAAGGAATTATCAATGGAATTATGGTTTATATATATATATTATATATATGAATTCATGGTACAGTACGCGTGAGCATCGTAAGAGTGTACATGCATGTTACATAGATTTCGCAAAGGCTTTTGATACAGTTAGTCACGAAAAATTAATTTATAAACTAAATAAGTATGGCGTTCAGGGAAAATTGCTAAAGTGGATCTCAGCATTTCTATTAAATCGCACTCAGCAAACTTATGTCCAGGGTTTCGCATCTGTGACTGTTAAATTAACTAGTGGGATCCCACAGGGCTCCGTGCTTGGGCCTTTGTTGTTTTTGTTATATATAAATGATCCACCACATAGTGTCTCATTCAGTATTGTATCTATGTATGCTGACGATGCTAAAGTTTACACTTAGGTGTCACGGGACTGTAATTTTTCGATTGAATTACAGAAAGACCTAACTTGTATAGCAGAATGGGCATATAACTGCCAGTTATCAATCGCAGTTTCTAAGTGCTCAATTTTCGTGTTCGGCCCCGACGTTGATGCATCGTATTATACTCTAGGCACTTTTCCACTACCTCAGACCAGCTCTGTAAACGATCTTGGTTTTTCTGCTCAGTTCTGACCTAAAATATTCGCTGCACTGTTCCAAGATCGCTCGCAGAGCTCGCTTTCTTGTATCACATATTTTCAAAGCTTTCCGTTGTCGCAAAGTAGATTTTTTGGTGAAACTATACACTACCTACGTACTCCTGTTTTGGAATACAGTACTGCTATATGGTCTCCTTTTTTGTTGAAGGACGTTGACAGTGTTGAGAGTGCTCAACGTTTTTTCACAAAAAAAACTTCCGGGTTTCAAAAATTTGTCTTATGCTGAAAGACTCAGTTTATTGAATATTAAAAGCCTTGAAGAGCGTAGAATTTGTTTAATTTGGTGCTAGCTTTGAAAATTATAAACCGTCAAACCTGTTTTTAGAGCCAAGCGATTTTGTACAGTACCATGACTATTTGGGTTTCAGATCAAATGTTTTCAGGTTGCGTGTTCCTTTTAGTCGATCCGAACTTATAAAAAATATTTTTGTCTATCGTTTTCCATCCAAATAGAACAATTTGCCGAATACTGTTGTCCTTTCTACTTCATCTAAAAAATTTAGCAACCAAGTCTCTGAAATTAGTTTCGGGAACAGTCTGAGGGGGCGGTGGGTTAGGTGACCACGCCCTGATCCTCCCCGTCTAATCTGTTTATGATTTTGAATTGCTTATATTTTGTTATTGTTATAGCTGATCAGATCTTCCTGCTTGATCGATAAATCGAAATCTATCATTCTTCTAATTCCAAGCTAATTATGAACACAGTTTATAAATGATCTTTTTTTGTTATGTTCTGTATGTATAAATTTTTGTTTGTCACCTGGCAATCGGAGGGCAGTAGGCCTTGCTTTATTGGTAAGAGGAGAATGACGGTAGCATTGCCTGATCTGACCTGTCAAGCTGTCCAATGGTATCAGTAATAAACTAAAACTATCTATCTATCTATATAATTAATTGGTTTAAAAGTACATTTGGTGCGTATCTACCTCAATATGGTGCTCCATAGGGTTATAAATTTTAAATTTCAGTAAAAAATTGTAGCATGTTGGCATTTATTCAATTAGTTGTACGTTAATCGCTATAATGGGCTATAGATTTTCAAAATAGCTGGATACAGCAAATGCAATTGTATTTACGTGGAAAACTGCCCATTCGGCAAGTACAAGGAAGGACCCTATAACGTTACATTGTTTCCACCTAGGTTTTTTGCTAATATGGTCAAAGACGAATTCCTGCATGCTTGGAATTAAAATCATGCGTGATCTAACGGCAAACTATCAGCCTTCTCCGCGAACAAAAATCGAACTGTTTTCAAAATTTGCCAACCCGTGGGGTTAACCTTCGTGAGCCAGTAGAAGGAAATCAGCATCAAAATGCATGTAGCATTATTGCGTGTATAGCGAAAGTACCTCAAAATTCCACATTTGACAGTTTTTAGACATATCTTCATGCCCCCACTTAGCAACTAGGCTCCTCCTTTTTCCATATCTGTTCGAAGAAACCACTAATATGTACAGGAAGTTTACAGCCACTGTATTTCTCTTAATTTACTAAAACATTGGTGTATTTTGCTGATCTGTCCCTTTAACGGGCGCTCATTAAGCTCTATTTGGAATGTCAAAATGGGTAACGATCTCAAACAAAGCACGCCCGTCTGTTTCCCTCTGCGGCGAATTACTAATGTTAGACAATAATTTTCAGCAAAGTGAAATATTCGAAATCACTTTACGGTGTGTAGTCATAAACCGATAAACACAAAGTTGGCAGCAGTTGTTAGTCGCAGGATTCTAAACAGGAACCGCTATGTAATGGCATATTTAAATTATGTACCATGGAGTATGTCAAAAATTATAAATATATTATGCTTGGTTGACCATCGTTATATCTCTGGATCTTATTAATTGTTTAGTAGACGTGAAAAGATAGGAAACATAAAGAGCTATTCAAAGAGACCATAGTGATCAGAAAGACAGAAAATTTGTTAATTTTCTGTTATACAATAACACCAGGAACAGTGTTGCAAATAGGGTTTAGTTTGATTGGCAGTTTTGACAAAGAAACGGAAAACTTTAATTACAAATTTCGCCACGCAGATGTCCAGAAGACGTGCAACCGAAACCTCGATTCCGGCACAAATTAGAGCCTGTATCCGTTACCGGAAATTTTACTGCAGCCGGAATTCCGGTTACTTTCTGGCATCCAGCGAAACTACGTTACATATAGTCCATTAGTGTTAGGACTAAGAATTTTTGCGACGCAGGAAAAGGAACGATTGTAACTACAGTACCGTTGCTTGCTGCTTCAGACGTTTTATAACGCTGCTGGCTCGCTCGCAAGGCGAAAGTCATTTCTGGCGAGTACGGGACTCTGCACTCAGTGACTATTTTAGAGTTCAAAATTAAGCTTCATAAACCCGCTTCAAGGTTTATTAAAAGTAGGCAACAAAACATCAGCAATATATTAAATGCAACTTATCCAAAAGAAAGTGCTGCGCGCTTGCTTGCTTAATCTGGGATTCGGTAGCAGAAGTTCAGCAGCATCACGGATCACATTCTTGGTGACCAAGACCCATTGGTGTGCAGGCCAGGTTTGCACGCAGTGATTTCCACGCTGTCATCCATGTCAAATACACACTTTGTAGGGACGGTGGTACTAGGTCCTGTTGAAATGTTCAGAACAGCTTCTTTGGGGCGAAACCAAGCAGTTTCTCTGTATAGTGTTGCAGTGGCATTGCGAAAATCTATAGGTACGGCATGTTATCACGTCATATGTATTGCAGTCAGCGTCACTTTATTTCGTCCTGGCGTACTCGGCGGCTTAATTTTACGGTCGTGCTAGAGGGGATCAGTGCTGAGGAGCGCCATCACCTGAACTCAAAGCTTGAAGGTAGGACGCATCACCAGCTTCCAAAATCTAGGTTTCGCAGCCGTACAGAAAAATGTGACGATTACCTGCGAAGTACACCTTAAATTTAGTATGAAGCCAAAAACGAGATCAAAACGGCTTCAGCCTTGCCGATACGATTTGTTGTTTCGCCTCATAGGTCTCTATCGTGAGGATGCATTCCAGATAACAAAATCAGTTCATTGTTTTTAGGGCAGATCCTCTTAGCATAAAATCGTCTGTGCCTGTGTTGGTGGATTTCATAACCTTTGTTTTTTCGGCACTAATTCCGAAGCATTGGCAGAAGTTGTAGATGGTCGTGCATTTATCAAGGACTGCATTTCATAGAAAATGGTGACTTCAGGCAAATGTCGGCTGCATAGTCGATGTCTGTGATACTGCTGGTATCTGATAATGGAACGCCAGATAAGTCTCAGTACGTCGATACACAGTCTAACGCGATGTTGAATGGAACGAGAGATGGTAATGGCCCTATCTTCACTTCAGTATCTACTTGTAAATAGTATGGTGGTAGACTGTTTGATTCGCACATATCTCTTACTATCAGAATATATTTGTGTTATGACAGGAGCATGTTTCGTTAAGGTGCCAGAGTTCATGTGCTATTCGTACATTCGTCCGCGGCTCACTGCATCGAAAGCTGCTTGAAGACTAGAACAAGTTTCTGCTGGTGTTCGTATTGAAATTTTATTACATGACGCAGTGTTTGATAAAAATGGCCATAAGTAATATTACTCATTGTCCTTCGTCGCTAATAAATGCCTGTGACCGTGTATTCATTCAGCTGAACAAAAGCATCCATTGTAATATTATCATTGTCATTTTAAGGGTTTTCATGGTTTCTGGAAAGATGACTCGATTCAAACAAACAACACGTTCGTGGTCGACGTGTCCGTTTAAATTTTTCACTTCGCCCGTTGCCACCCACACTGAACCACGAATGGTTTAGCGGTTTCCAATTGCTTTAGGGTGTTGCGTCTGTATTATAATGATGGTCGAGCTTGCTCAGAACGATGACGGAAATCACTGGAACCCATGCTCATTTTATGTCGCTGCATATCTTGGCATCTAAGAACCATGTCTTCATGGTTTTCATTCTAATGATTTAGTTTTTGTGATTGGTGCAGATACACCCAGACATTTATGGCCGGAGTACTTTTTTTGGAATGGTTCTTTATTTCCTATATATCCAGACCAAACCATGTTTGATTGTTAGAACAACGATTATTCTTGATGTCATCTCAAAGTACCTGGGGTGCTTATAGGGTTGATTTTAATGGAACCGCAAAAATCTTGGATGGAGCTCAAAAACCCGGTGGGGCCCTCTCCAGAGAGGATCACTCGTGGGTTGTCCAATCATGGCAGATTTGGGGTCTTTTACGTTGTTGCAGGCCTCCACTTTTTCAAATCGTTTTAGGGGACATACCAGGCCTCGTGTATTGATCTACAGTCTAGTATATGGCAGGTTTAGGGAATTCAACGTTGTTTCTTACCTTCCGTTATCAAACTGCCTCCGTGACATAAGCGTACTTCATATCAAGTGGGTCTAGTTAGGAATTGATTGCGTAATTCAGTTATATATCTGAAAAGACTGCTGTTTCCTTAGAAGCTAACATGACATATATACATATATACGGCCAACTTTAATGTATATGTGAAGCATGTATATAGCCATATTCGTAGTTTCAGATTTAAGGAAAAAAGACGTTGAAGACATACGCAAGGTGCATCCGGGAAAAATTCCGGTTAGTTAACTAACGTTTTAATATCGAAGATTTTTGGGTTTAGCAACCAGTTTAAATGATGAAGCGTGCGATGCAAAGGATATCATCAGTAATCACGCAAGTTGTCTATTTTGCGCCTGATAGGGTAGTATATTTAAAATTTACTAGGTTAAATACCGTCCAAGGAAACATGGAACATTGACTTTTCCATTTATTTAAACCAACTTTTTGCTTAAATTAAACAAATTTTTAAATTCTTAAAGGGGTTTTAGTAAAGAAATTTGTCTAGTTTTATATCCAGTGGCGGGTATTTTTACTGCGAGAATCTAAAAATTCTGCCAGGGAGGAGCGTGAAATTTTGTTATCGAGCCCCAACCAGAGAGCCCCGTTTTTGTCAGGAGGCGCCGAAGAATCCATGGACCTTCCACTTTGGAAAGTCCAGGAGCTAACGTTCATCAGTATTTTCGTTGATGATTGTTAAAATTTAATTAGCCAATAAGGTGGCTATGTGAACACTGGAGCTGTTCAGCTCTATTCTGTATTGCAAAATGTTAGGTAACGCGATGTCACTAAAATGATCTTTTTGAGGAGGTCTGTGGGCTATGTTTTTACAGGATGTGGCTTTAGATGACTATTATATGATTTAGGCTTATCTTTGGTCAAAGGATTGAACGGTACCTTTATTGCAGGATACTTAGGATATCTTTTTTTCTATATAACCATTTACTTTTCTAAAAAAGGAACTCTTGGACGCGTCGCAATAATAGTGTGGAAACCTGACAGATTACGATACTTGATTCTATCTTGAGTTATGTACAAAAACTTGTCAAATTTAGCTAAAAAGTGTAGTACTTACAAGTGGAGTGGATTATTTTTCTAATTTTCAAGGTGTACATTTTTATATTTTATTACTATTTTTGGAATTGAGTTTGTTTTTGTATGCGTCAACATGTAATATGAGTGGTAAGTCTAAGTACAAAAGCTATTAGTTGTCATGTTTGTTGGCTAAACTGTGACCGTGTTATCCTACAATTTATGCCCATAATGCATTTTGTGTTTTTTATCCAACTTGGGTTTTCGTTATTTCTGGGTTTTAATCCAGTATATCTTGCGACGTAAGATAAAATTCTTCAAAAATCTCACCCGAGACAAACTGCGGAACGTTTCATAGATTTATGAAAAAAATTATATATTTTTCTTGAAATATTATGGGATCTTTATGAATTGAAACTACTAGCCATAAGGGGATTCAGCTTTTTGCTTGTTTTCGATATTTCAGTGAGTGAAACAAAAGGGTATAAGCGAAGGTTGTAAAACTGCTTTCCACAAGCGTTTGGGCTTTTATTTATTTTCGATATTTTAGTAAGTGAAATAACATTTATGACCAAAAAGCATTTTTCTTTTCATAACAAACTAAAAAAATTAAGTTTGATTTTTCAAGCAGATTTTACGATTACGTAAATTAAATGTGGTTTTCAAGGATTGCATAACCAGTGTTATTATGTTGTTGTGTGGCTCAGGTCAGTAGCACAGGTTTCAAAATAATGAGGCCGTGTGTTTAGCGCTTGTGTGCGCATTGTTTTCTTGGGCAACATATTAACACCATGTTATTCTAGGGCACCCAACTGTAAAATGGGTAGGAGCTGGCTCGGAATGCAAACAAAGTTTTCGTGTCTGAACATACAATTCTTAAGACTAGTGTTTCGGGAATTGTGGCTATGATTGCCGCGAAACAGGAGATCAGCACATACACCTTGAGTATAACTTTAGATCTTTAACACATTTTTAATACATAACCAAACCACTGATTCTCTTTTTCAGCCCCCGTAAGGCAATTTTTTCCAACTTGTATAGTAATTTTGACTTTTTTATCTCACCCAATTTACTAAATATACGGAATTCGGGCACTGCAGCAACTTCTTGGACACTATTTCGTATTCCGCAGTGCGCGCTAGAAATGACTGTCACACGAACGAGCATAGAGCAAGAAGCAATATAACATGTTTCGAACGAGCAGCGAGTGAGCAATGGTTATTTATGGCGATTACTGCGGATACTTTTACACATAAAAATAAGTGCACTGGTTGCGTCTGTGACTTAAGATCGCATTTTTATTATGAAATTTACTTAATATGCCAGTTCGACGCTTTAGTAGACACTAGTTACTCGCTTTAACAGACACGATAATGAAAGGGAAAAGGTGGTGTGGCTAATATGCGCTTACTGACTGCTGCAAATTTCCAAAATCTGCTTTTCAACATCACATAATAAATTATCCTAGCAATGCATTAATGGCAACGATATAACCCATGCAATCACATGTTAAAACCGTAGGACCTTAGTTTTTTCTCCAATGATCAAAAAGATCACAAGTTTTGGAATAATTTGATAGACACAAATTTTAAGAAAAATTATACATAATTTGTATATTCGTTTTTATGTTGTACTTCTAACAGTCACCTACCTTATTTAATGAATGCCATGCGTGGAGCAAATGCAGTACTCGACAGAAATGAACATCGCATTTGCTCGCTCGCTCGAGATTGCCAAACTATTTAAATTAATACTAAATTCTACTTTTAGAACAAATTTATTTCGAGCGAGTCGTGAGCGAACTACAGTCATTTTTGGCGAGTACTATATAATTCCTTTTATCGTATTCAGCAAACCTGAAAACCTGTAAACACATTCTAATCATCTACATACTGAAACTGGCAAAATTTCACATTTTGTTGCCAACATTTATCATAACTTAACCTCAACACTGTCCCGCCGGGGTATTATCAAAGCCAATGTATGGTTAAAGCAATGAAGCCAGTGTATTTAATCGATAAAACCTGTAATCCCATCGCTCAACCGCAATAAGCAAAAATCTTACTTTGTCTAATATTGAAAATTTTATTTTTTAAACTTTGGCTGATAGCTTGAAAACGGATGCTCCAACAAAAACAAAATCAGAACAAAAACAAAAAACTATGAGTTGTTAAGATGTTTTGGCAACAGGCATACCCTAACAATCCAAATGGCCAAAATCAGAAAGTATCTAATTCTTATCGGTTTTGTGAGGATATAAGTATATAGGTGATTATTACGGCACAGCAAACAATCAATTTCGTACATTTGTATGCTATGCGAAATTGAAATTAGTTACATGAATAGCTATCTGGACACTATTTGAAAAGCTAGACGCTACACTATGCTATACCTAAAAGTGGTCGTCAACGATAAAATATGCTATACCTAAAGGTGGTCAAGGGTACACTAGGACAATATTTATCTAACTTTGCTGTCTATTACAATATTTTCTTACTCGGTATGGCTCCAGTGCTTCTACTGTTGGGTTAATTGTGATAAAGTGTACTAACAGCAATAGTAGTTTCTTCATTTATTTTGTGTTATAAAAGTGATACTAAAACACAGTCCAATATTACAATAATTATATTTAATATTGTATATATCTTCCAGTTACAACACAGCCAATATTAATATTAAGTCTTTTTGTCGATACGTAACCATTTTTCATTTTTCATTAGTAAACATTCTAAGGGAACGAATATATTTTACGGAGTGAGTATGGCTAGTGTATTCTGAAATTCAAGATTGATCTTTATAAGTCCATGTCAAAGTCTTACAGTAAAACACCATATAAAGTGTGAATTTTGAGATGTTATACTTTTATTAAGTAGTACTTGAATGTTCAAAATTATTTTGTGCAATATATTTTGTTTTGAAATTTAATATTTTTAGGTCACTGTATGGGTGAAAAATGTGAACCTAATACAGTATGTTCAACTAATTTTTGCATCGCCAGTACTTCGAGGGTGTGCATTGGCTTAGCCTAGAGTGATGTAAAATTTGCAAAGGTTTCTTCGCGTTCGAAACAATAATTACCATTATAGTCTATTAACTTGGTGGTTTTTAGGTAATCGTTGAGCGTTACGAAGGTGAAAAGCAGCTGCCCTTACTGGATCGATGCAAATTCCTTATACCAGGAGCACTCACTGTATGTGAATTGATACAAATTGTGCGGTACGTATACGTTTAGCCACTTCATAATGAACATAAACGCTGTATTAGTAACAGTGTATCAGTTATCCCGGTATCACAGTGAATTGATGCCAGGATGTATAATTAATGTACGGATGAATAATAATTATTATCATAGTTGCAAGAAATCAAAATAGCGTTGGTATACTTAAGAGAGATAAATTGAGTTATGAGCGATTAAAATTTTAGGTGGGGTGGACCCAGTGTGGGGTCACCGGGCTCATGAACCCTGTTAAATTCTATCAACCTGGTTGTTCCATTTACTAATGGAACTCTAAGCATATCATGGGGATAATTTTGTGCTATAACAAATTAGATTATTTCGGTATTGTTCATAAATTTTTTGTCTGCAGATCCTTTAACAAAGGGATGAGTAAAAGTCTCTGCTGTAATCACGGGTTAAAACTTTGTAAAATTCTTGAAAACGATAGCAAGTATCGGTTAGGGCGGATTTCAAATATGTTCCTATAAAATCATTATTTAACCTCGGTCGGCTCAAACTTACAACTCGTCTCAGGAATAATGAAAAATTATTCTGCGCGATTATCGAGTTGGTTTTGCATCCATCTCACGACCGAGGGGAACCAGAATGACTTCGGCTAAATTAGTTTTCCTGATCATGAATGTTTCACCCTCAATAGGGAGTCTGGCCGTAAGAAAAATATCTCGTACGGGACTAACGGACTAGACAATAGTAGCCTACTGAATATTCACCAATTTAAAAATCGAGCGACTACGAGAACAAATACAACTAGCAAATATCTAACGAATCCTTTAGTCCTCAGCGCCTATCACCCTCTCACATACTTATATACATATCAGTCCATCCGCGTTCCAACCGTACCAAAGTGCCATCAACCATGAGTCCATATGAAGGCGAACAGTAAGCGCAAAACGAAAGAAAAATACGGAAGTCATATAATAAAGTCTAGTATCAGAGCCAGTCTTCAGGTGCTGGTCTTGAATTCGAAATTGGCCTCTCGAATAGATGATACCTACTACCATGGAGGTAAGACGAAGAAGGATACATCAGGTTCCTGGACGAGCCCACCAAGGTTTACTGTAAATGGTAGGTTTAATGGTTTCAGGAGCCTCATACGGACAGGGCTTATACTTCAGAACATTTTAAATACAGCTCACTAAGTGGAATGCAACGATGGATAACATGCAACGAGAATTCGGAATTGACACTGGAAAAACGTTTTGCTTACTAAAATTTTCTGCTTATCCAGTGATAGTGAACGCTGTAGAACTTGATAATTTACATTTTGTACTTTTTATATTTTTATTACTTGAAATATTAGTATAGAGAACTTGACAATTTTATATTTTCGTGAAATTTGCTGTTCGCTACACGACCAAAAGCCACAACTCTAGGCACTCTTTTATTGGCATGGGCGGTCGGTACATGTTCTTCGGGCCACAAATTCTCTTAACAAATGTCTTAAACTCGTGCCCTCATGTTGTCTTTACAGCTGATACTAATTGCAACAAAAAATAATACGAGCACAAATTGCGGGTCGTGGCTGATAAAAGCACCGCGAGATACCTCACCAAACATGGCCTGCTTTATACAAATAAACATTCCTTCACAGCATGTCATGATTATTACAGGTAACAAATCAAGATACAACAAATAATCATGGTAGGCCGAGACCGGAAAGGTACCTTGAGATGCCCTACCAGAGCTCATTCGACCTGGAACGGATTTATTATACGTGAATTACAATTACAGTAAATAAGTACAGTACTCGCCAGAAATGGGCACTGTTCGTTCATAGCTTCTAAATTTTGTTCGAGACGTGTTCGAAATTTTGGCGAGCTTTTTTAATTTGTTCGAGAGCTGTTCGAAAAGCGTTCAAGGTTTGTTCGAGAATGAATAAATTTTGTTCGATTTTCGTTCGTGGAAACGTGACTCATTTATGCGGAGTACTGTAAATCATGTAAGTTTCACATGACCAGTATACAGCAAATCTTTGATAGTAATTATATCATTCACAAATTGAAGAGTAAATATACAAAGTTGCCGTTAATTAGATGCTTCGTATATACTCTTGATACAATTACCATATAACCACAGACTATTCATACCCAAATCGGATATTCAAGCATTATTCATACAATTACGTACAGTTATAGCAATAGATCATATAATGGCAATGATAATATATAATTATAACAATGAATAATACAATGGCAATAATATATCACAAATTACAACGATGAGTCAATTACAGTTAAGGATTCGACACGATTTCCAACAAAACTTAAACGGTAAAATGCGGCAAGACTCACAAAAATACAAGCCTCATGTACGTCGACTATGTTTTCCTGATCGTGCTTTAGCCGTGAGTTAAAAGAGTTAACCAAAGAAGACGATATACTTGGCTGCGAAACAATATTTATGTTCACTATGATTCGCTAGTTGTTTATCTCCCAATGTCGAAAGTTCCACAATGGTTCTATGAGCTATACGATTAATTCCATTTAACACATCGCGAGAACTAACATACTGCAACGGGCACACAATGTTGAACAGGTACACGCCGGTATATGTACATCTATTTAAAGGTATACATTCAGTAGATACAATAGCAGATATACAGTTATCGTATGGTTATGCAACAGTAAATGTACGATTATTCATAACTAATCGCTCTAATTTTATTACTATTAAAAGCACTCAGTCAGTTCATGCTCGATCAGATACACACTCTCATATGCTCACCCATGGGAAATGGGTTCTTGAATTTAGTGTAAAGAATAGTGATTTTACTCTAATTTCTATAACCGGCTCAATCCTAGGGGTTCAAAAATTTTGCTCATCATATTGTGGTAAGTATTAATGTTCGGCGTATCGATCCAGAATAGGTCTGTTACATATGTATTAAATATGGCGACCAAACGCTTTTTATTTCAAAATCGCGTGAACATTTTGATCCTACTTCGCTGAAATACTATTTTAGTCGTCGCCTCCAGCTTCATCCTGATCAAGCATTGTTCTTACTTGTCAACGAAAAAAGTTTG
>JASANE010020692.1:0-12672 GCA_030248225.1 Trileptium ribeirensis | reverse complement strand
ATTATACAATGATTAAGCTCCAATACAACCAAGTAAACGAAAACATTAACTAACCAATTTGCCGTGTGAAACGTAAGTAGGGCACATAATTAGAGCAGGAATTTTTCGTAATAACCTGCAGCAGTTTGTTAAATCAAAGCCAGGTCGATGCTTTAGCAGCTATTTTACACATCCAGAAGTCTGTGGGATACGTTTGAATTAAACCGGACCAACTAGGTAACAGAGTACGCTTACGCAGAAGTACTTAGGGTACGCTTGGCTAACATAAATTGCGTCAAGCACCCGCCAGTGCGCTTGTAAACTTGGTAAATTAGTCTAAATTGAAGTAGACTAACGTTATCTGCAACGCAGCTAGAAACTGTTTTCTTGGCAATGAACTGTATTTATTGAAACTGTGCGAGCAGCATCACGGTGTTTCTCATTTATAGCATTCTGATTAGAAAGTTATCATCATTATGATCTAACTGACGGGCACCGTTTGTCCAAAGCTAGCCTAAACAATGGCGCTGACCACTGATCAGATAATTACCTTCTATCTATTATTTTCTCTTAGAACCATATAAACCAATAATTTTAAGTTTCCTACAGAAGAACATGCAACAAACGTATGTGTAGTAAAGGCAGGCAACTGGAGACAGAGCGAAAGTGTGTATTCTGCGCTCCAAGCTTTGTAAGCACATTCGATTTGACGCAGTATACGCAATGGTGTATAGTGGAAGACATTTTTTGCTCTGAATGTCCAAAAACCGACATATTTGATCGATAAATAAACGTTATTAGCTTCCTCAGTCTCTTTAAAGCTTCAGAAAGGCAATAATACCATCGCAATACATTAAGTTTAATGTAAAAGTTATTTTTAATGCATTTTACACCCACTATACCTTCATTTCTTCCATCATCTGTTTTACTATATATATATAAATTTCGAAGACCAGGTTCCGGTTACGGTTCCGGATCCGGTTTAAATGGACGGTTCCGGTTCCGGTAAATTTCGGTTCCGGTTATTCCCTGATATATATATATATATTGATATAATCTCAATGAAATAATAAAACGACCGTATGTCCGGCAAGTTCAGAGGAGGAAAAAGGAAGCGAAGCTTAGTATAAGTTAAAATGATGGGGTGTATAATTTAGTGCCACACAGTATGCACATGAATGTATAGCGGAAGGTGTTTCCATGTAATCCTAATGGAATAGCAAAACAGCCGTATGTCCGAGAACTTCAGAGGAAGGAAAAAGAGGCGAACCCTAGTATATGTATGCTCAATGCGTGGGGTGTATAATCTAGCGTAAAAAAATAAAGCTATTGTCGAAATTTTTTGCTTCGTGAGCCTCTTCAAAGACCCAGAAAAATAATATCACTGTAAATCCTTAACGCAGCATAACGGTCATTTTCAACACGTTTCAGAGCTTTAATTTTTCTTCATTTATTTCATTACATAAATTGATATAGCCACGTTGGGGTCTCGCTTAAAATGTACAGTCCCGGTCCCAGTTATTCCCAGATCTGTATACTATATATATATTATATTCATTTACGTAAATGAACATTAATACTAAAACGTAACAAACTCAAAAAATAAGCAATCAGTCCGCTTACCTGACGGCCGGTTCTTTTTCGTATCCTCGCCGCTATCCATGACGCGGAAATATTTCAAACACGTGCGCTACTCGTCGCTTTTGGACGTTACTTTCTATGGTATTAATGAATAAATATAAAACTAAAAGCAAACCGTAAACGCATAGATTTTAAATCCATAGTTCCCAACATCAGTCCATATCAGACGTTACTCAAATTCGTCTTTAACCTTTGAATGATTTGAGCGTATCATTGACGGATGCAAACCTTACGGTATGGAGCTGTATTCACCAAGACTTCCCCGGGAACCATGCATGTTATGTATGGTTCTGTTTATAATCCCTGCCCCCCACCATTAATGTAGCGTTTCGCTAACGAGGAGAAACAGCAGGAGCGGGCCTGGCGTCATCTATAACCATTATAATGTGAAATCTTTAATCATAGCCTTTGTGTTTGATATACATACCACCGTACGACCGTTGGAACTCTTGAAACGGTATAATGCTGGTATGATACCAGTTAAGGCCACCACCTATTATGAAAGTTACAAAATATGCAATAGCTTAACTGAAACGCAGAAAACAACGCATAACCAAATAGGCGACGATAGACGAAATGATTTTAATAAACCGGGTGCGTCATTGTTAGTCTTGATCTACTTCACACACCCTGGAAAAAATACCGTGCAGTCGCGTTGTATTCTAGGAGACCATACTGTCGTATTCAACATAACGAAAAATTTATATATACCGTTTTAAATATCTTGAAAGCAATGTATAATAAAAGACTGAAGACGGACTATTATGGATCGGGTTGTGGACCCTAACCGACCTAAAGGCGCTGAAAAGGCATGAAATATATGTTCAGAAATGTAGATAACCATATCATAGTATTGGGCATTCAGAAAAACCATATACATAAACTTTTGTTGATGCCCTGCATGGCATACATAACCAAACAAATAAAGACATGGGTTCATCAACCCTAAAAATATTAAAAACCTCTGAAAAGGCGTGAAACATGCGTGCTGAACTCTAGATATACAGTGTATTCCGGGTACAGAAGAGGCCAAGAAAGCAATACATAACCAAGAAAGTTAAGAGACTACATCCCACAAAAAAGTGTTCAGTAGAGTTCTAGACCTCGATAACATGATTCCGGATAGTGTCGTGTTTCAACGAGAAGCCTGTATCGTGAAATACGTTTTACTTATCTCTAGTTTGAATTCAACGTAAAAATAGAGCCCAGAATGCTTATTAACGAAACCAAAACCACGAAGTTCAGAAGCGGCATTCGCACAGAAAACGGCAGCAGGCTTCTTGAATATCGGTATCACTTTCCCTTGTTATAACGAATTTTGGATGTCCAACGAGGCTGTATCAAACGGAAACATCACTGAAAGACAAATACCATTAACTTGATCACGCTTTGATCCGCTGAAGGTGGAGGTCAACTCTCCGAGCCTGTCAATGCTATTGCGAAAAATGACCTTACTAGCGGCCACAGCTTTATCATCATGAAGTTGTAGCTGAAATTGGATTCTAGCTTTTCAGTAGTAAACGTAGCCCGCTCAATATGATTAATTTGTGCGACGAAGGTTTTGACTAACAATTCCGAATCGCAATATCGAACTCACGAAGCTGCCAGCGGTCTGTCACAGCTCTATTGATGGCCGGTGGATCATAATTACGTTTTGTGTTAGCGCAGAACTTCAGAAACCGCAATGGAAAAACGTGGACGCTTGCAAAACACAACTTTTGAAGAGGCAGTCAATTTAATTCGTTGTCGACACAGCGTTTTACGGCTCACACTCAAAGAAAGGCTGGACAACAGCACGAAGATTCACAAGAACAATTACTTCAGCGAACTGCCTCTTACGATAAACAAATCGGCATCAGTGAGTGACCAACGGAAGTGTTATAGACTACGTATTAAGTACGAAATGCACATGCACTTCGATGTGACACACCTTCTGAAAGTCAATGACATCAATTTCTCCATATTCTGTAGCTAGGAAATCAGCTGCTCTCCTTCATCAGTAAGTAGTGAAAAAGCACCAGCAAAAGACGTTATCCTACCGGATTGTTTTAAGCTGTCGGAAGAGCTAATCACGAACTTACAAGAGATACTCTGCGAAGGTAGATGTGATTCCTGACAGGTGGAAGACAGCTATAATCATCCTTTTTCGCAAAGAAAGATATAAGTCGTACTGCTCCAAGTACCGTGGCATTTCTTTAATGAACTGTCGCATTTAAATGTTTGAAGCAGTTATCACTGACCGTTTGAAGCAGTTATCGCGAAATTTTCGAAAGGAATAGCAGTGCGGTTTTTGTTCAGATCGAAGCATAACGGACCAGATACTAAACATGCGTATACTGCTACAATACATAAGAGTATCCAAGACCCTCGCGGTTGCATTTGCTGAGTTCAAGGCTGCTTTTGATTCCGTCCACAAAGTAATGGAGGCGGACATAATCCCAGCGTAGCTGCTTTCGTTAATAAAAAATTATATGAGACATCGTTTTGCTGAGTACGCTTGATAACAGTTGAAGTAGGATCAGGCGCACGGAAAAGAATTTTGTCATTCACCGTATTTAACTACGCTGCGGTATGGGTCATACAAACAGCACTGCATGTGATTACACAATGTAATTTGCAAATATATCTTTTTATTTAAAACTTACTAGGAAACATAATTTCTTAAGCATTATCCCTTACTTTTTGTGGTGGAATTTTACCCTACAAACTTGTTGCTGTTATATTTATGCGACAAAATATTCTAAGCTTACGAGGGCGCGTTTCATAATATACGGTAACGACGTCGAGTGATCTTGAGTTATGTAGCTTCTCACTGAATGCTTTTTCGTGCTCACGGTTATAGTTGAGGCTTATAGCAATCGTGTTTATGGCGATAGTACGCCAGCGATTTGTATGTTTTGAAGGGGAATAAATATAGCGTGATAACCTATTCCGCCCTATGTGCGCCTATGTCTCAAATATTTTCTATATTGTCATTAAATAGTTTCTGATGGGACCAAGGGCGGATCCATGGGTCGGATCCCCCACTGGGACATGCATAAACGTAGGTGGTCACAGAGGGGATAGACCAGGGGATTAACAAAAACTGTCTCCAACCTATCCAAGGTTGCCCCATAAATGGACAATCACTTCGCCCTAAAATTTTTCTAGAACTGCTAAAACTATTCGCATGTGCGTTCGGCCCTTCTTTGGTGTTGTATTTTATTGTTTTGAAAGGGTGTAGGGGCGAAGGTAGAATTTTTTATGACGGCTATCAGTATTTAAAAAAGGGAAATGAGTCGTCACCGAAAATTAGTGGGAACGATGTGTGGCCAGTAGTATGCCGGTGGGAAAGAATGTGGCCCGCGTTCTTTCGGTTGTGGTCTGTTTCGTACGAGGCTGCGCGGCTACGTATAAGCACTTGTGGAGCAGCGTATTTTCAGTGTATAGCGTAACGATGATAAAATAAACGGAAGCGGAGTAATTTATTGATAAAATACATAAGATGATGGTTGATAATAGCTGACTCCCATTTGAGTTGACGAGATGACCCAGGAACTCCATTTATTTTTCGCCAAATCGACATTTGGACGGATTGATCGTCATTCCATATTCGTCGAGTCGTTGAGTCCTTTGTATGGACTTCTTGCACTTCTTTGCAACACTTGTGCTCTGCTAGGTACTTGTTTTTCCAAACTTTTACTTTTGCTTTAATACTTTCGTTCAATCTTTCCAATTTTTCGCTGAAGATTTTTTGGATCGCCTTAATTTCCGCCAGTACATGTTGTCTTGATAGATCTATACCAGGCTCGCATATTGCAAATTTACGGAGACCCTTGGTACCCTACCGGTCCCCCGACAGTACCCTACCAAATCACCAACACTGGGTATTATATTTTGTAAGGTTGATTGGCTTAGGGGTTGCAATGGGATTTTTCTTTATGTTGGCTATCGGAATTAAAAGAGGGACGGGATTCGTCACCAGAAGATTGTGTGGTCTGAGGTGTGGCCAGTAGTATGCCGGTGGAGAAGTACGTGGGTTAGCGCTTCTACTTTTACCATCGGTGCTCATGCCCTATAATTTGTGTTGCGGCGTGGTGCTGCTCTAATCACTCAGGTTTTAGATAATACGCACCAAACACTTTGCAAGAATAGTTTATTGTAAAATATGATAAAAATATTAAGGCACGCAATGATCCAGCACCCATATTAGGATTCGTGACACAGTACTTTAGCACCCGTATAAGCTATTTTGCATAAGAATCCATCGGTAACTTTTGCTCCACTTTTACTTTACCTTCAACTATAACGCAGTCATTTGATCACTCGTTGCTCAACAGTCCCGGGTTCTGATACTTTTATTCTTTAGGTTACGTACTGTTTTATTACCCCACTTGTGAGGTTGGTACTGTTGGGGCTGGTGCCTTTTATGCACTTATGTTCACTCAAGTTTTTCAATTTTCTAATATGCACCTAAAGGCCGGCCTCCGTTCCCACCCTGGTAATCCTTGTCGTATTCGGCATGGCATATGAGCCGGATTTGCGGAGTATTACATGTGCTACTAGCTATGTAATTAGTGGAACTATATAAAACACACAAAAATCTATATACATGTAAAAAATTTTTCATATCCCTATATATTCCAAAACCCAAAATTCACACTTAAAAACCATTCAAAATTTACTTTTTGTTTTTAACTACCCTATTTTCTAAAACATATTCCATATTCGCCCACCCTCTTTCACTACAACCTAGATTAACCCAAATTCCACTTTTTCTCAATTTCCCAGGTTTTCAGCCAAAATTCAAATTATCCCTCTTCCCCAAAACTAAACCAATATCCCTCAAATTTTTATATCTTTTTCACATAACCATACGTATTGATACATTTAATCCACCCCTTTTCCCTTTTCTATTTCTTATAAATTTCAGTTTTAATTACAATCTCCATTTTCTCCATAATTCAAACATCCCCATCCATTCAAAACATAACTCCCACTTACCAAATTTATAATTCCAACTCACCCTACATATCCCCTTCATCATATTTAGATTTCACCCATAACCTCTTCCTACTTTTTGTAAACCAAACCCAACCATGCAACCCCACTTCTTCAAAACTTACTATTTTCTAAATTTCAATTAAATCCCCTTTAAATTAAATTCTCCTACCACATATATTTTATCCATTTACTTGTTATTGTTGCGCGTAGCACTTAAGCAGTGCGAGGTACTGGTTTCTCAGCTTGGCGTTGTGTATTATTCGTCAATAATTTACTCGTTTTGATATATTGAATTTGAATTATTATTATTATGTTTTTGAGCGAGTGAAGGATGTGTTAGCTAGGAAAGAGGACGTGTAAACGAGTTTGTGGTTTAGTGACGTGTACGCCAGGGAGTAACGGAATTCCGGCTCCGGTTCCGGTTCCGGCGAAAATCGTGTTCCGGTTGCGGTTCCGGCAAAGAGCAAAAACTATACCGGAACCGGAATTCCAGTTTAAAAATTTTGTTTGAAATTTTCCGTTTTTTTTTGCTTCATCCTGTAATCCAAACATATGTAATATATATTATATTATTATTATTTTCTCTTAGAATCATATATATAAACCAATAATTTTAAGTTTCCTACAGAAGTACATGCAACAAACGTATGTGTAGTAAAGGGGGCGACTGGAGACAGAGCGAAAGCCAAAGTGTGTATTCTACGCTCCAAGCTTTGTAAGCACATTCGATTTGACGCAGTATACGCAATGGTGTATAGTGGAAGACATTTTTTTGCTCTGAATGTCCAAATACCGACATATTTGATCGATAAATAAACATTATTAGCTTCCTCAGTCTCTTTAAAGTTTCAGAAAGGCAATAATACCATCGCAATACATTAATTTTAATGTAAAAGTTATTTTTAATGCATTTTAAATCCACTATACCTTCATTCCTTCCATCATCTGTTTTACTATATATAAATTTCGAAGACCAGGTTGCGGTTCTGGTTCCGCATCCGGTTTAAATGGCCGGTTCCGGTAAATTTCGGTTCCGGTTATTCCCTGGTGTACGCATAACTTGATTTGTGGCAAATGGTTTCTATTTACATGTTGGAGACTGATTATTGTGTTTTGATCCTAGTGACAAAAAGATAGCAAACGGTTACATGCCCAATCTAGCTACGTGTAATTATACTTTTGCCTATTGGCGTGTAATTTAATTGGTTCTATTTTGGACTTATATAAACTGGTTTATAATATTCGAAGTCAATGACTGGACTTATGTGCGCTCTTTAGCGAGAAGTGATGCAACAAACTGTATTTTCTATTTAATTTCTTCAAAGATTGTGATTAAATTGCCTCCAGTTTTCGGTGACTATATAAGGAACGTTTTACACGAGATTTCGCTCTTGAGTTTAAATTTAATAGTCAATTTATGTCTTATTTTAAATTAATACCGACGTATTTCTTTTAGCCCCACTACGTGTACGCCGGCTCATGCTCACCGTCTACGATGCCGAGTTACGGTTAGCTGATACGTTCCCAGTAAGTGACCCAAGTTCGGCCGATGCCTATGGAAAAGGTGGAACATTGTTGTGGACCCGTAGTTATATTAAATATATACTGGTTGTTATTCTAATATATATGTGTGGTAATAAGGGAGAGTGGCGTTGAAAATAATGAACGAAACATTTAGCGATGGCATATCGGGTCGGTAATCGTAGCATAATGATGATCGTTGATTTGAGCTTACTACGACTGAATGCAGTTTACAGGCATCTGGATAAACTTTCGCCGTTGTGGATTAGCTATCGATAATTACTGTCGGAAAATCAAAAAATATGAGTACTGTTAATATGGTTATTTTCATGACCGGGACAGGTCGGTTGACGGAACAGACTTTTGCATAAAAAGGTTAAATGTGCGCTAATTAATTCCTTATCCTGGTAAGTAAGCCTTTCTGACCCACTGGCTGTTGTTGGTGTCAACTAAAGAGAGCGAAATAAAATATAATTGATGATGTACAGAGCTACTACCTCAGTAAAACATGTACCACTAGGAAATTCGTTACTCACCGTCACCACTTCCCTGATACGCCAGACCACGGAATCGTGCTCCCCAGCTGTTAGTGTAATATTAATAGGTGGCCTGAATTGTAGTTTAGTGGTATCTTTGGTGTGTTATAGTAACTGCTGTGGGTCGGGGCGACGCGTAAGCACGAGGCTACACAGCAGTAGAAGAAGCTCAAGCTCCGACAGGCACTACTACCCCCGACTGGCTGGTAACCGTACGAGTATATGAGCACATCAGCCTAGGTTCTTAGATTTAGACTAGTACGTTCATTATTTAGCGGGTTGTTGGACCACCAAATTCTTCTTTTTCTTTTTAATAAAGGTCGAACCACGCCGCGCTGGTATTCCCTGTCGCCCTGGTATGGTATATATAGCGTAATCTAACGTATACGTATATGTGTATATATTATATATATACTACAACCCTAGCTATGTATTTTCTTAACTTAGTTAAGATTAACTATAATATTACTTATTATTACTTATTAACAAAATTCCTTTAAATAACCTTCTCTCTTCTCTTCACTCTTCTCCAACCTATATTAAGTATCCCCCAAATCACCCAAAACACACCTTTTCCTCCTCTCTGCCCTTTTTCCTATAATATATAGCTTACCCACCCTTTTCTTTACCCAAAACCAAAATCCTACCCAAAATGACATGGGCCAACTTACTAATATTATTATTGTTATTAATAAATAAATTTCATTTTTCTTCTAGAAACTTCTGGTGGTTTTAAACATGCCATGTGACTTATTATCATTGATTTCTTTTCATTGAGTAGTGGTTGCAGAGTTTTGGCAGGGAGTGCGTCCTTTGAATAATTTGTAATTATTAGTGCTTTAGTATGGTTTTATTGTGTTATAGTTAAAAAAATGGTAGCTAGTAAATGGCGTTACTATTGAAAATTGTCTAAGTCGCCGGTCGATTTTGCTTTCATTTTTGGTTTCTAATGCCGATTGTAATTTGCGCGCCCTTTCGCGTTGTGTAAAGCCGTAACCATGGTTTGTAACAAGAGTGGTTGGAAATGCATAGAAATCCTCGCGTAGTTTCTAGAGTAATAAATTAACAAATCGGTGTTATCCCAAAGTGCGTGAACGTAAGAATTTTATAGCTCTGGAGTTCGAAGAATGCTTACACGGTACTACAGTTTCGACGCTTTTGTCGTATTGCGTACCTTCTTATGTATGTATTTATAGTAACTCGTAAAGCTTCCACGAGGGTATTGGAATAGGACTGGTGTTATATCTTTGGTACTATTTACAAAGTATGCGGGAGCAATGGCATAAACCGAGAGCGGAATGAGTTGGTTACATGTTAGAAAATAAAATCCGCGGAGATCTAACGCGATCGTTCACGAACTGCTTCGGTGTAAACCTTGCTCTTTTGCGCTCCGGCATCGTATTAGTATAAATAAACTGTATAACGCGCACGAGTATTGATCGAATTCAAGAGCGTAATAACATAATACCATTTGATCCCAGCCGATACGGTTAGTGTGATCCACTGAGTTACCCCCGGATTTGAAACGCTACCCTAGGAACGCTACCGCATTACTGGTACGCCAGACCACGGCATCGCTCACCCCAATGGCTGGAAAGAATAAGTATTTGGCGGCATAAATAAACTAATCGAGTGTAGACGTTGTGTGTTATAGTAAACCCTGGGGGTCGGAGCGCCGCCTAAGCACGAACAGAACGGCTATTCAAAGACCCAAAAGCTCCGACAAATAGCACTTCTTGTTAAGCCGCCCCGACTGGCTGCTGACCGAACAAGTCGCATTACTAACCACAAGCCCACCTTCGTTCTCGCCCGGGTATTACGCACTGGTCACGTAGGACCTTATTTGTAAACTATTATTAACTACTACGGTTAATACATGGTCACCCTTATTATAAGCTAGGTCGCCTTCGTCAAAAATATTAAATAAAAACAATTCACAGTAAGTGTATAGTAAGCACAATTATCGCATTTATGCGGCGTTACGTTATAAAACGCCCGCCATGTGGAAGATTTGTCCACGTGTGGTCATGACCACACCATGGTGCATGGTATTCGGACGGACATACAGTGCAGCACGAGTCATGGTGTAGCTGACACCATGTATATTACACTATGGCGTCTTCGACACCCTATGTTTGAATACTTATTTTAAAAAAGGCGGGAAATCTAGCTAACTCAAATTTCAAATGATTTACGCTAATTGAGTGTAACCCATAAACCATTGCGTTGAAATCTTTGCATAGGAAGTGCGCGGACAGAAGTTAAACCGTGTAAACATCATACAACGGAAAAACGTCAAGACAACTTCCCAAAGGACTTTCATCACCGTTAGCTAGAAGTTAACGGTGTCCATGACACCGTGTATAAATGCTGATGGTGTCCGAAACACTATATAGAATTGCTTAGAATACAGTGTTGGTGTTCTGTACACTATATCGTTAACGGTGTTAGGCAGGCTGTACGTGGACAAAACTTCCACATGGCGGGCAACTTATAACGTAAACGCCGCATCATACCGGCCGTTTCTATCAACGTAAAATCAAACTGAACGAAAACTAAACTTTCTTAAAGCTTAAGTTAGCTAAGCTTGAGAACGAATGCATTTTTATGCAAATCAGGTAAGTTAAAGTTAAGGATTAAAATTTTAAAACATAAAACCCAGAGCTTTGATAAGTAGATTTTAGCGACCAATAAGTAAGTAAAAAAATTGAAAAACCCAATTTAAAAACGTTTTGGACCCCAATAGCCTACTAGACCCCCGACACTCGGGTTTCGGATCTCAACCATCTTCCCACAGCTTCTTCTCTTTTTTCTAGCTAAGTAATTAAATTGTATTATCCATTCTTCTTTCTTCATAATATCTTCCTCATTTTTAGCCCAACCACTTTCAAATTTCCCTCTTATCCTGAAAACATCCGTTTCCCTTAACCCACCCTTTTCCTCCTAACCCCTTCTACTTTTTAGCCCAGCCATCTTTCAAATTTCCCTCTTATCCTGAAAACATCCGTTTCCCTTAACCCACCATTTTCCTCCTAACCCTTCTACTTCCCTACGCTTTTGCATACCATCCTTTCCTCTTCTTTCTTATCCAAAATTTGCCTAATTCTTCAGCAAGCAGTAAACTTACTTAGTCTAAATTTTTAGATTTTAACATTTGGTTATTTCCTAAACTTTCACTTGTAAACTTAGAACTTCTTGTTCTGACAAAAAGGCGTAACATCAAATAGTCGGTATCTACAGTGGCATCCATTATACAATCAAATACCTCTGCCAAAGGTTAATATTTAAAATGTTGGCCACCTGAAACGGCGACAATTATAATCCATTCATTTCTTGTCGCTTTTATGGGAATTTGAGATGAGGATCCGTGAAGCAGCGCATCTACAAAGCTGGGTGGATGCACAGCTTTATGCTTACACGTCCAAAAAATTCTGAAAATCCATCAATATTGCAAAGATTTATGACTGAAACCGACTGATAAAACGACATTTGTTGCATTGTGTGCTGTTGGACCAAACTTAGCTCGTTCTGTTTCTATTAAGCTATTTCTATTTTGATATGAAAAGTCGTAAATGGTTATAGAAATCTTCGGGCTAACGCAGAGTATAACACCACTAGCTTCTACATTGGCATTGTGTATAACGTATATAAATGGATTTTATTAACACTATCACTCATGTAGAGAAATTTTCTTCAATAACCCAATAAGTGTGAAGCAACAAATAGCGCTATCGGTCCCCAGAAGCTAAGCCTTAGTCTAAGCTTTACATTTTCGGGCTACATCTTCGGGCTAACGCAGAGTATAACAGCACTAGCTTCTACATTGGCATCGTGTATAACGTATATAAATTAGTTTTATTAACACTATCACTCATGTAGAGAAATTTCCTTCAATAACCCAATAAGTGTGAAGCAACAAATAGCGCTATCGGTCCCCAGAAG
This sequence comes from Trileptium ribeirensis, assembly GCA_030248225.1. NCBI lineage: Eukaryota > Metazoa > Nematoda > Enoplea > Enoplida > Thoracostomopsidae > Trileptium > Trileptium ribeirensis. The sequence goes on along the minus strand of JASANE010020692.1, from coordinate 70 downwards.
CTAAGCCTTAGTCTAAGCTTTACATTTTATAGAAGGCTTAGAGTAAACCTTAAGTCGATGGACTGTCCAC
>JASANE010020691.1:0-11534 GCA_030248225.1 Trileptium ribeirensis | reverse complement strand
CCATCGATTTGTGTCCATTGTTGCGAAAATTTTCCGCGCACCTGCAGGACGGGCTTCTTCGGACTGCCTGTCAGTGGGATCTTCGCTCGCCCCAAGGGGTGGTTCGGAGCCGCAGGAAAGATAATCCCATCTGCGCTATCAGCATGTACGGCACATTGCATGAGGCCAATATGTTCTTCACAAAAAATTCCAAAGCAGCAAGCAATCATGCAAGCTGACGAGCAAATGTTGCAATATATTTTTCATTCTTAAATAAAATTATTTTGCATCAAAATTGTACTCCTTCGTGGTTACTATACAAGGAAATTTTTGAAACAGCAACCGACATAGCTCGCGAACTTACGGGTAGATATCTGAATTTTTGCCATGAATGACGTTTAACGGTGGATCTATTACAGTAAAACATTTATTTAAAGGTCTACTATCCCAAGAGCAGAGATTAAAAGCCTTAATCTTTAGGGTAAATCAAGTTAAAACTTGTTATTTTCGTTTATAGTATGTGATGGTTAGTAAACGGCTAGTGATATGACAAAAATTTTTACAATGCAAGTTATACGGTATTTTGCACGCTCATATATGATATTAAATTTATGATTCCTTTAGCAACTGAATAAGAGAGAAAAGTCTATCAATTTGGTGCAGCTATAGATGTTACAATATCTTGCGACTGGCGATATTTGACTAAATTTTAACTACGAGTGTGTCTAGTAGCTGCAAAACTTTTGTGTAGTTTACAGCTATCGTTTTAAGGATTTAGAATATTTGTTTCTGTGACAGGGGGATACTGTTGACTTCCTCCCAATTTTACATTTGGTTTCAGAATAAGGTTTAAAAATATTAAGGGCTTCATCAGACTAATTTTGCTTCTATTGCCAGTATGTTTAAAACAACGGTTTAAGGTTTGGTGTAAAGTACAACTGTTAGGGGAAGTACGCCAAATATGGACACCTTTTTCAATAACATATGTTGCATAGGGGGTGTTGGTTTCTTAAATGGACAATAGGATTCCTAATATGAACGCAGGATTCTTAATATGGACTGTCAGAGAATTTGGCAAATACTACCTGAATTGTAGCTCAAAAGATGCTGTTCAAAGCATAATGCGCAACGTAAACAGCCGAAATACTGTATATGTTCACAAAATTTTAATAAAATCCCGATTAAGCAATAGCAACGACAATAACATAAAGGATTGAAAATTCTGGATACTTACAAAATAAAGTATAGGTATGACCTTAAAATACCAGGGTGCAACACTTATGTACGTGCCAAAGCTGTATCTCTGTTGTGATAAAACAGTTAGTTTAATCTTGATTTCCGCAAAAGTGTTGAGTTTTTTCCAAAAGTAACAAAAGAGAACATTAACTAACGTCGACGACTAATTTGAATCTATGAAAAAACTACGTCAACTTTTAAGAGTTTATAAGCTTAGAAATTAAACGAAAGATACCTGCAGTGTAGCAAGATACATAATTGCAAATAAGCAACCCCTCTCAGTTTAAGCTGCTATTATCACGTGACGAATTCGGGAATGGGTTCATAGGAAGATTTGTAACACGGCTTAACTATTCACATCATTTAAGCAAGACAAGCACAAGAAGTAACATTTCAGTTCTTTGCCAGGACAGGTGTTGCCACAGATCACATTCAGAACATTGGATCCAATCCGATGATCCTTTTTCTATTTTGCCGCAAACGAGACATTGATCATGCGTATTCAGCAGTAAACCTTTTGAAATCTCTTTTGATTTCTTTGGCTATTTACCCATCCCGCGGTGCACACCGGATTTCTTTCCGCAGGCTTCAAGCATTTGCATACTACCATCGCTAGTAAGGTGAGTCCTATTTTGTTGCCAGCCATGTGAACCCGAGTTTGTCGACGCAATAATAGGAGACAACTCATCGTCAAAAAGCTCTTGGAAGCTACGATAGCTTCTTACATTTTGACTTGATGCTGTAACTTGAATTTCGGGACCCAGCACTAGGACAGCGCTGGGATGAACAGGAGTCAAGGTTGCGTATGTTTGTTGGTCTTGTGATGAGCCACAAGCTGAGTCGCCATATGGGCATGATTCATCAAGGCCCACGCCGTAAACTTCTTGTTGTGTAAAGGGCCGCCAGCCACCACTCTCGCTCCCTAAAATCAAGTCACATCTCTGCCTTTCTTGCTGCGCTGTGATGAGCATGGTGTTGAAGTCATGGGCATATCCACAGACTCGCGGCGCTCCGAACTTGTGCCATCGCCTGGAATGAAATTACCAGGCCCTGGGCTCACCATATTGATCCTAGCTTGGATGAAATTACTAGCCGTATCATCCATGTTGGAAGCAGCTACCTCCTTAGGCTGCTGAACAACATACGACGTCGAAAACGCTTCGTCTGGGACAGCACTGGGATTGAATGGAAATATACCGCAAGCCAGAAATCCCGAAGTTGCGTTGGTAGCAGACTTGTTTGAAGCGTTTGAAAAAATTTACCTACGTCTTTTATTCCTAGTCTGGCGAAACCCTGATAGCAGATGAGATGCGCTATGCCTTCAGCGCTTGAATGAAGATAAGAATTATGCACATGAATGATGTGGTTTTCTATCCAATTATAGCCTTTTTGATCGATAGGTTCAGGTTATGACACAAAATAAAAGAAATTCTGGGGAGGGGGTACAGTGGACCCTGTCAAGAGATTCGAGGTAAACCGAAAAGCTCAGGGATCGGAGGGTTAATTCATCGTTCTTGCAAATCCTGAAAGTAAAAGACTATGTTAACACGATAGGCACTAGAGATCGTCATAGTGATATAGGCTAATAACGTCCTGTCACTATCGTTATAGCAAAAGTCAAGAGCAGTTGTTATATCCCCTGGGTTTACCCTAGGTCACTAAACTGAACTTGCGCAGTGGGCGCAAAAAATAGCCAGCTACGTTGTATCAAAAAATCGCGCAATAAGATGCATTTCCTAACTAGTTCCGTAAGGCTGAATGCGAAAGTTGTCCATATTAGGCGCCTGTCCATATTTGGCGTACTTCCCCTACTGATATTTGCATTGTACGAGTTAGCTATCTGTCAGTTAAGATGTATATAACTAAGAAGAGTAGCTATGTCTTGCATTGTCTACCAATAATTAACAACGACAATAAACGTAACCGTCACAGAGAAGCATCTAGTTACTTTCCGATGGCTGCTACAGCATGTCCAACGTTTTATAGATAATTCTTTATAAACTATTCAAAGATTCGGCTATCTATTATCAGATATTGTGAGAAAAAGTGTACTTTATCAACTGCGTCGGGATCTGAAAGTCGAGTGCTGTATTAATCCAGTATTGCTGAGCTGCCAGTATTATAGTATTACTGGCTCATTCCGCAGAGCTAATCGTCGACCAGAGGAACTAGTTGCTTTATTTGCTTTCGATCTTTTATGACAAACTTTCTGTAAATATCGCCGCGTTTCAAGACTGCTTTGACCGGTTTTGACTGCTGTGACCGTAGCTACTCTAGTTCTCCTGTAGATACCGATAAAGTTTCTTTTTTTCCGCCATTTATTTTCTGACCAAGGTAACCTTTACCTGGGCGTACTTCCTGGTGCATTCTTTAAATTCTGTTTTATATTCTTTTTAGACTGGTAGAACGGAACAGCGCACTAGGCCATTCGACCATCCACAGAAAGCTAGCTAGCCGAATTTCGCGGTTCGAGCCTGCAAATGCGTTACAATACCTCTAAACGTTTGAAAGGACGAATTGGATTACCCTTAACATCCTGGCCCATGCGTCTTACTAGTTTGTTTTATTACTGAAAATGTCATAAATATTGCTGCAGCTGTTGTTTAGCTTGCTTAAAGGTTACGGAGCAGCAGGACAACAATTAATGGTTGCTATTACCTAGGGTAAACCCAGCGATAACTAAGTATATATTATATATCTCGTGCTAACTTGGATTGTTCCGGTATTCCAAAATTCAAACGGACTTAGTTTCTCTCAAAGAAATATAAATGGTAGATCTATCAAGCTCAGATAACTATAGACGGTTTATGTTATAATTTTTTTACATATTCTAGCCAAGTGTTTTATGATACCTGGCGTCATTATTATATAACTAAAAAGGGAGGCAATGAGTGGTGTGATTTAAATTAAAAATCTTTCTTGTTTAATCTATTGTGAAGTTTATGATTTCGTTTATATATCAAAGTAAATGCTATGATTTCTATTATCATGGATAGGTTCATCTACTCGTAACTTATAATAATGTATTTGTTTATAAAAAATCGATCAATAACAAACAGCAACAGCTATGTTACACATTCAGTCACTACCGTCTTTTGGCAGTACTATTGTAATACAATCGCAATTCAGCTTGTATTCATCCAGCCCTAAGATGGGGCCTAGAGCTGGATTTCGATTGGTCGACTCCGCCAAATTTGTCAAGCTATATCCGTGAAGGCACGTTCTGTGTCCGAAGTCACTAGTAGTCTCCAGGGAACGAATGATCGTGCGCGCGGCCGTTTCTATCAGGAAATTTCCACTTCCTGTCGTAATCGAACAAATCGTTTTGAAAATTAGCAGTTCACACGTATAATTATTTCTCATTCAATCTGACTTTTATGTTTGGATATTCTAACAAATATCTGAGTGAAGACTCGTGGTAATCATTGCTACAACCTCCTTTTTTCACTTAATAAAGTTTACACATTCAAGCTGTTTCAATTTTGTATTTGAAATGAACCTGGCGATAGTATTTTCACTACGTAAAGTTTTAATTACTTAAATAAGCCATTGACGATATTTATAGCGGTTTTCTATTTTATTTGAGTGAATTTTGAAATATCCTGTTGTGAGACTTCAACTATTTTTACTTGATCGCCGAACGTATTCATAACAACTCAAGTAACGAACTGCGATGCTATTGTAATATTTTATGTCAAATTAAAAAACCAAAAACAGTTGAAAATAATGTCACAGATAGAAAGCTTTCTATCCAACGTTTGACGACCGCTTTAAAATAATTTTAAAGCCGCTGTGAAATTCAACGTACATATGCTTGAGTACAGAATAGGTAGTGCTATTGTCAATTTGACAACATTTTACAATCGATGCTATACTGACTGAAATTTGGCACAGTGGTTAATTTTTGTGTAAAAAGGATTCCTTGAATCCTGTGGTCACGTCTTTGAAAGGACCCAATGTTTTTCTGCTTGCTATTTTCTGGAAGCAATTTCAGGTCAAGTATGTAACCCATCATCTGTATGAGTATGTATGTTGACAATGCATCTATTTATGATTACATCAGGCTACACTCACTACGATTATACTGTCTTATATGTCAGAACATATGCCAACCATGTAGTTGTGGATAATTCAACGCATTGCGATCTGGACGACAGAATTACCTTTGGCGAAAAAAACAACACAATTGGCACAACAAGTGAACGATTTATACTAATAAAATGAAAAAATCATTGGCTACAGTTTCTATTCAGGCGCGCTAATACCAAATTTGTGAACGAAAATTTTAATTTAAAACGAAATTTGAAGCCAACGCTTCCTATAAATTATTGTAATTTATTGCAAATAGACAAAATTTCATTTGTTGTGCATCTAAATAATTTCCGTTGCCATAACAGTCCAATTTAATCGCTCCCAATAGGCTAAAATTAACTAATAAAATAATAAAATGGGACAAACGTTGGTGATGTTATTTGTTTTTCTTGTGTAAACATACGTAGGTATATTGAAGTATTAAGAGTATAGAGTAATTCTTTATGTAATTTACAACCATGAGGTAATACTGGAATTCTCGTACAAAACCCAGAATCACTACTCGATACCAGAAGTAAATTGCACATGCCTATAAATGATTACCTAATCTTTATATGGAAATCGACTTTGTATAATTGCTTCCATGATTTTGTGAAGCCAATTTTTTGTACATTTATGTTGTTCTATTTGGAGTTTACATAGCGAATTGCTTTATCTTAATCTATGATGATGACTAAGAATGGTCAGCCTGCTTCTGTCTGGATTTCTAGACAGTATTTATTTGTGATGGGCCACCTGTTTGTCTTATTATTTTCATGTGCGCGGCGCGAATTATACCTTATTTCTTGACCAAACTAACATATTTATAACCTCAAATTGTTTCAGTATCTGCTGTTTTCTTTTGACCTCGCTGTCACGTTATATTTTCGCTTTTTTGGCTCTGCAACGTACGTCGTGTCATCATGTAAAAATTTTATTGATATTACCAAGCTAGCCAAGTATCAAGTTATTTGAATTTATGTAGCAAGATAGATGAACTATAATAAGTTCAAATTTTAGTCTCGTACGTTGTCATTGAAGCGTCCTTCAAAACGGCAACAAATGTATGATATGAGGCTAAGAATGCATTTATACGCCATTCGACGCGTGAAATATTTATCGTTAGTGTCTTAAATGTAAGAATTATGCTAAACATGCAATGCCCACAACGCCGTTTAACAAAAATCATGTATCAATAGACGAGTCGTTTGCCGATGATAGACGTGTCTTTGCATGGGTTTGAATGGATAGTAGAAGTGATCATTCCTATAAGACATAATAAACTGTTTACTTCAGGGGAAAAAATTCCTAAACATCATTGCCCACATGCCCTCCTTAGATCAAGGCGAATATTTTGTAATTGATATAATACGCGAATATTGGGAACTGCTGTAAAAAAGAAAAATTATGCTGATAATTTCTGTGGAAATGTCACTCAAAGCGTAAAGAACATTCAGCATGTGCCATGGAAATCACGCTGCAATTGTCTTAAGCATCTTACAAAAATTCACTACTTTCTGAACGACAAGCTTATAAATACAAGATTATTCACTACAAAATGCACTAAAATCAACACAAATTCGTATATTAAGGAAAAATATGTGTTCTAAATTATAGAGTACTGAATATTTATACAATGCAATATTCAAATTGAGCGTTAGAGTGTTACTACACAATCTTTTAACCTACTCATTTTTGAAGTGTAAAACATTATGAATTTAACATTGCAAACTGTAGCTATACTCTTGTTATTCATGGTAGTCGATTCGACGCCTGCTTCCATTGAATGTCCTTAAAGTTATCTACATATAAAAATATGCGTTCTCGTTTAGCATGTTCTACCAAGTTACTCTCTCTCTCTCTCTCTTGGAAAATGGTCTAGCGACGCTGACCATGCACGCACTTCACACCATAAACAATTTTTCAACCAATTACTATTTTCAACCATTTACAAAGACCAATTATTATTTTCCAATTTTTCTTCAATTGTTTTATAAATCGATTTAAATATAATACAAAAACTGTATCTATTGATATCATTATAGCAAGTGTCAAAGTCACAGCTTATAAAAGCTCACGGATTGTAAGAACGATTCTATAATTCCTAGAATTACAGGATTGAAATTTCCTTCAAACTGATAGGAACACCTCAAATGTGAGAATCTTTTATTTCGAAAAGTCATGGCGGTCGAAACAGAAATCCATTTGTCGAACGAAATATTAGATATGTCATAAACGAAATTTCGGAGTGAAAAAGTCAGTATTATGACGATCACATGCCTGTCACTTCTAGTATTCGAATGAATCTGTAAAGTTTGCCAAATCTACAACGCTGGGTATCATTGATAATTTTCCTATTTGTGTGAAACAAAAACTACTTGATAAAAGATAAATCAAACTTTGTTTTTACTAGCCCAGTACTCTACGTGGCGTTGCACAACGGCCGATGTTGATATTAAACGGCATACCGTCGGTCGGTCGGTAAAATTTTGGACCTGCCGACGGTTAACAGTCAGCCGGTTCCCAACCGCCGATCGACAGCAAAACGCCAGGTGACAGGTCAGCGGCGGTCCGACGATTCATCTCTGATGTAGACTGCTGACTGTTAAGAAGATTCTCTTACCACGATAGCGATTATTTTTCTTAAATGCTACTTCAGAATTTGTTCGAAAATTTGCTCCATTTGCATGTGAAAGTGTTCCACAGCGACAATGGAACGGCTAAAGAGCCGAATCGCACGCCTAGGCTGAACATAGCTAAGTTGTACTATATTTAGTATGGGCAACCGCCGGCTTTGAGTTGTATCATTCCACATTTCAGCGTATAGGCTGCGTGATCATAAGAATGATATTATCTTAACTGCGTCTAAGCTAACGAGTATATCGTCTAACAGAGCTACTTTGAGAAAATATTATAACATTAATTATAATTTAAGGCTTTACAATTTGTGGTCTTTTCTATAATTCATGTGTTCACCGTGCATGTATAAGTATGTATGGCGGACGTAGAGACTTGACTTCACCAATGTCTAGAATTTTGCTAAGAAACAACGGGTGAAAATATTTCTCAGTACAAAATCATAAACGTTGGTGTTGTCTAAGAGTGTATGAACTTATCAGATTATTATTTGTTTTCATTTTAGTTACATAAAAACAGTAGTAATAAAACAAGTACGCCATCATGCGCAGAAAACAAAGGCGTGTTTATAACAGTTGAGATGTCTAATGGTACTTATCTTTTAGAACTCGTCGTAAAGTAATATCCTGTCGCTGATTCGAAGAGTAAAACCAGCAACAAAATGTTCCAAAAATTCAGCACAATCTTAGCAGTGTTCTGCTCCCAAAAGTGAAAGATTTTGCATTTTAGCACGGCGAACTGCATAATTTTGACACGATATGTTAAATCTATGGATTTAAACTATGGATTTTTTATGTTAGGTAACAGTTTATGGCGCAGAAATACAGAGGTTTTCAAAGTGACGTAAAATTTAGAAGACAATTTTTATGCTTTATTTTTATGGCGTTGAATTTCAGAAATGTTGGTGATAATTTCATAATAGACTTGATTTTCCAATTGCTAGTTCCTTGACAAAATATAACATATTTCGTCCGCTGTTATACGATAATCATTTCGCACCGTTACAGTGTACACTGGTGCACTGTAAACATGCATAGTTGATACAATAATAGTTACCATACCGAATCACTGTTCTGGTTTTTTCGTTCCCAGAAAATTTTACCAGTGCATGAGCCTGTATCTTGTCTCCCGATGCGGAACCAGGATAAACCGGGTTTGGCCACGAGGCATAAACAGGGGCAGCCCAATTTTAACCGGAGGGGTGGCTTCGAAATCTATAAATTTCAAAAGTATTTTTAAAGATCAGCGTCTCAGAAATGGTTCCAACACCATTTTTACAGCTAATTTTTATACACCTTTATGGGGTTTTTTCAGAATGGGACTTTTTAAAACAAGTTGCCAATTTGTTATGTCAATTTGTGGAGTTTAACTGGGTGGAGCAAACAAATCGCTAGAGGCATTGAACCTGGGGAGGTCAAAATTTTGGCAGCCGGCATGAATCGGAGGCGCCCGTTTTTTCAGGGACACCGAACAATGCTACGACTTATTCCCGAATTTTCAGAATATAGCTGTTTATGTATTCCTGGAAAAATAATTTGCGAAAACCACCTATGAAATGTAGGCAACATACAACACACTGATCATAATCTGCAGTTTGAAACACTTGAGCCTTACCCAAATATGATATTTTTGTGCCGGTGTGAGTTAATAAATAATGAAATGTTGATCTTTCATTCATTAAAATGATTTATATTTAATATCCACAACAAAAAATACCAGTCCACCACAGTTTAATGTTATCGATTTGTGGGCGCCTATATTTTTTATGTAATAACTATTGAGCTTTAAAACATAGAAAAATGATACATATATAAATTATAACTGTACAGGTTAATTTTAAGGCACAGGTTTTTCCCAAATATACATTTTAGCGATCAGTTATCAAACAGTTAGAACTTTTTGCTGTTGGACAAATTATTGATTTTTTCTAGATAGTATGTCTAGGAGTAATTAATAAGCAATGTTATATGTGCACGTATAAAATTTTTGTTCTTATTCAGTAGTTAAATCATGGATTATTTCGAGTGTTTAATAGATCATTCTTTGGAATGATAAAGAATTTGCAAAGTAACAGATATTTTTTTCACTACAGAATATTTCTCGACAGTTGCACTACCAGACAATAATGTAAACCAAACTGGGACACATTTAGCGGCCTTTGACTCATAACATCAGTTTTGTGCGAGCACTATCTAGCATTGACGGTTTAGGTAGGACCCTTATGGGTCGAATCTGTCAGTATTATAGGTCCTGTACGCTATGGGTCTCCGTAGGTCGTGGGTCTCTCTTCGGTGATCCATGCGCATTCCTGATTCAAAATCCAATCCCATGTCCACAGCAGAGCATCTAACGAAGCGAGTACTGTCATGTGCATTTCGAACATTGCATTTATACGTCGAACGAGAACCTATTTGTGAATTGAATACATTCAAATATATTTTGGGTTATGCATGTACACAATTAAGATTATAAAATACAGAAAAAGTTATAATAATTGTCAACAACTGATTTAGAATAGCCAATTTATAGTGTTAAATTAATTATATTTATTCAATAGTTTTCCGAAAAAAATATGAACTCAACAGTTGTTCTCGGTATACGTTTCGACCATAGACAAACTTCAGCTATGCCAAATTCGTCTCTGAGTCCGCCAAACATATTTCAAAATCGTACACTTTCTGCTGACGAACTAGCCAGCTATCGAAGTACCATGAACTTCGAACGGACAGTGGGTATCGTTGTTCCGGCAATATTCGCAGCTGTTGTCTTAATCGGTTCGATTGGTAACGGCTTAGTTATAGCTGTCGTTGTTAAAAATCGACAAATGCAAAACTCTACCAATATATTAATATTAAGCTTAGCAATTTCCGATTTACTTTTTCTTCTATTTTGTGTACCGTTTACCGCTGTTGACTACGCGTTACCGGTATGGGTATTTAGCGGTGCATGGTGTAAAACGATGAACTATCTCCAGTCGGTAACCGCTTATACGAGCGTATGGATTTTGGTTCTTATGGCATTTGATCGATTTCTAGCCGTTGTTTTTGCGGTTCAAAGTATGACGCTACGAACGTGTACAAATACCGCTGCTGTAATAGCATTGATATGGATTGTTATGTGCGCAGTTAATGTTCCATTAATATTGGAGTCGGGCGTATTTCATTACAGTTTTTACTCGGTAAGCGTTTCTATATTTTGTATTCCGATTTGATTTCTTAATTATTTGTAGTGATTTTCGTTTTGCAGCATTATACACAACATGATTTTTTCAAGTATTTTAGCTATTGATGTTGCGAGAATTAAACTAATCGACAGTAAATTGAATCTGGTCACATATATAATCAGCTCGTTCGGCTGGCGCATATATCAATTCTTGTCATTACAGACTGTGATATTCGGACTGTAATGTTCAATGTCCTTTAAGATGATTTCGGCAGTTTTCATACCTCTTTTGATGTTGTTTAGTATAATAAGAGTTCATTTTAAACGACTCATTCTATACGAATGGCAGATTTTATTTCTCGGTCTTATAGAAATCATTGTTTGTCTTGTACGTAAAGAACAAAGAACGGAATTTTCAGGGGCACTCTGGTCATGTCAGAATGAAACTG